>SKCR01031872.1:0-86205 GCA_019454045.1 Zanthoxylum bungeanum
AATGTATTCAGAAATATCCCATATCGCGGGATGCAAACTGAACATGTTAGATACCACAGAATAGAAACGTTGAATATCATTAGGTATAAAAAAGAGCGAGCTTTGCCCCATAATTTGGAGCAGGTCTTATAAGGCCGAAAAATAACCAGAAGTTTTGATCAATAAGCCTGCCAAAGTAAATTACATAACTGGGCATCTATTTTCTTCAAGTGGTCGTTCTTTCAGGAATATCTTCAGCATTGGTAAGTCAAATGGTCCCTTGTCCGCACATCCTTGTCCCATAAACCAGAGTTCAACAGAGGCAGCCCAACACACATAATTTAGAGGGCCAAATAATTTTTCAGATGTAAGAACACAATTACCCAGGATTTACAGGAATGGGAGCACCAGCTTACCCAAAGCGATATGGGCGGGGAGGATGATTACTGCTCGGGTCGGCCATGGCAGGGAACAGTGGCGCCGGGAGGAGGACAGTGACGATGAACAGTGCACGTGAACAGTACCCGTGAACAGTGACAATGAACAGTGCGCGTGAACAGTGCGCGTGAACAGTACCGTGAAAAGTGATGCCGGAATAGTGTCGCCGGAAAAAGTAAAAAGAAACTCTAGGATCAACCTACTGAGACCATGAAGAAATTGAGGAAACCCTCTTTTTATTTTCTTGTTTTTAAACTATACAATAATTGGCCATATATAGTCTTCAGTCTTCTCTATAAAAGGAAGATAAATCTACCCATAATTACATACAATCAATTACCATATCTCTAGCAATCTTAAAGATATTTTCCTATTTTTAACAGTTATAAATCTTTCCCGGCCACCAAGTGTGATTTCTAGTTTTAACCCATACAATATCACCCACAGAAAACTTGCATTTTTTTATTATCATTTGCAATTGCACCTCCCTTTTTCTTTCCTTCCCCAGCTTCATTTAACCCTCCACTCAACATTAACCCAATACCATTTGCTCCATTTAAATCTTCTAAATTGACCCCGCCTACAGATCCGAATAATCCACATAAACTCCAGAAACTTCTATCTTTTTATGTGAATCAGCTCCATTTGATCCTAAAACGTTCTGTTCCTTCCTTTCCTCCTCATTTCTCACAATCATCTCAGCCACACCTCCTCACTCCCATCACTGGCCAAACCCACTAAATTGCTGCCCAATTTCGTCTCCACAGAATCCACTTTGTCGAATTTTGATGGCAATGATCTGACCCTGATAACCGAAAAAAATGGCAGATCGCACTAAACTTTTTGCCCTTGTATGGTTCCTTCTTTCTGTACAAATACATAATGAGAAATCTAGAACCTAAGTCAACATTTTCATAACAGGTATCTCAAGTGTATTACCTGGGATAATTGTGCAGAATCATCTGATTCAGGATGAAAAAGAAGCTGTGACATCATAGATAACAATCTTAGATAAGCATCATCACTTATTAATGTTATAGTAACTGGCAAGTATCTTGAAAATAAAAAATGTTGACCGAAATTAGAACCTGTTTCTTGATGAAGGGCGGTAAAAATTCAAACAAAGCAGAGCCCGGGGTGAAAGTTGAGATTTGAGAAGAAATGTTATCAACAGAAACTCCTTGCCTCAGCAAACTGTGAATTTCCTGAGGCACAAAAAGCCAATGTTAAATAACTGAGTCACACTTGCAGACTCGTATAACAAGTAACCATGAAAATTGTGTGAAAACATTACTGCAGGAAGGAAACAACATCGATAATATGGAGGTTCAGTCAAGAGAAACCTCTTCTCACTGTTGAGAACAAGATAGAAGAGGCATCAGAACAGCAGGATGACCCATAGTTCTTGTCTAGTCCAAATAAATTATGTCAGTAAAATTGCTTTTCATTTTTATTAAAACGAAAAGCAATAACTATCATTGTCGATAACACAAAGATCACGGGAAGAAGAAAATATAGACTAAAGTTAATATATAAAATTTCAGCTACCATCGGTTACAACATCCAACTCAAGAAAAAACAGAAACAAAACTTTGGGGATATTTATTTCCATGCCCCAAAGATACCCCAATTATGGATAAGTAAGAGGAAACCATTTGTTAATTTTAAAGAGCTAGATTTAATTGTTAAACACTATTTTTTTATTTTTTCCAGTAGGAAATTTCTTTCTCATTCTCATTTTTTTCAACTTAGTTTTCTTCATTTTTTCTTATGCTCCACTCTTTATCCAAATTCATCTGTTTCCAACTTTCCATTGAAATAGAGACAGGAAATACCAACAATGGGCAAATTAGTGCAATAAAATTTTATAAAATTTTGTAAAAGAGATAAATTGAAGGAATAAAGGTGACATAAAAGCAACATATAATGCCAAATCAATCTCAAAACAAAACGGAAAAATCCTAGCAACAAATCATTCACAGCAAGATTGTAGATATTCGACAAACAACTTACAGATATGATAAATACACCCTCAGGTCCAACTTCTTCAATAGCCTTAGCTACGAGCTCTCCAATCCTTCTATCCCCACTTGATGCTATTGTTCCTACCTTTATAGGAGTGAAACGAATAAAGATCAGACATCAACATGGAAAATTAAATGACCGCACTACACATATAGGTCACCAAACGCTAGAGAAAATGAATATCCAATTCAAACGACCAGACCTTAAAAATCAGATGAGTAAGCATGCACACTGTTGGAGATTCAACCAAAATACTTGCTTACACTACACATAACAAAACCCATTTGACAACAATTAATAAACAGTTTCATCTACACATCAACTATTTGCCTGGATAATCAGTTGTAACAGACCCCCACTGGCCGTAATCAACCACAAGACATGAAGGGTTATGCTCACCAAGCAAAGGGGAACCACTATATCCAAATTCCTAAGACACCAGTTAGAATTAACATTAGACAACCATATAAAAAAATAAAACAATATGGTGGATGGAATTGAATTGAAGAATCAAAGAGAATCCAGACCTTACAAATTCTCTTTGTAGAAACTCTTCCCCAATGCCACCTTTGCTGCTACATCAGAGGCCAAAGAAGACCAAAAGGAAGTGAGGTCCTCTTCTAGGCTTTTGATCCGAATTTACAAACGATCAACAGCAGCCTCGGAACTTTGTTTTTGTTCTTCAATTTTTTGCTTTTGCCTCTCGAACTCGATCAGTTTAGTCTTAAAAATGATCAAGTCTGTTTCCAATTGCTCAGACTTGGACGGCAGAAGATAACTTCTCTTGGAGAAAATTCGTTGAACATTGCGCCTCTGCCAGCTCCGAATCACTCTACCGAAGATTTCGATTCCCGCTGAAGCTATACCGAAGATTTTCTAATAGATGGATTCGTACCTTGACACCGAGTCACCGACACCTAATTCACTAGTCCATCAATAGACACCGAACAGTGTATGGTTTGTTAACGTTCTGAAACCTAACCGAGGAAGGTTCCTGAATAGGTACCGGAACCGATTCCGAAAATAAAAGAAAACCAACTTTAAAGAAAATATAAAATAATAATAAACAATAACACTTAGAAATTTTTACACTTTTATTAAAGGCTACTGTTGGACAATAAATACAAAAGAAAGAAAAGAAAAGTTTTACAATGTAGAACTGGTCCCTGGATCTTCTTCTTCATCGGAGACTGGTTGATGACCCTCTTCGCCTACATCTGAATCTTGATCAGAAGGGAGCTTAGATTGATCGTCTAAGATTGTTGGGGATGATAAATTATCTTCAAGATGAACCTTAGACCACCCCCGAGGTAGGTAGCAAGCCTCATCATATTCTCGGGGAAGATATCCCTTCTTCAAGCGATGGCTCCGAAATCCATTTCGGAAAGCAACACTAACATTAGCCCAACAAGACCTTACAAAATCTCTCTGTAGCACTGAAAGTTGGTCCGAGAAACTCTTCTCTAATGGCACCTTTGCTGCTACCTCGGAGGCCAAAGAAGACCGAACAAAAGTGAGCTCCTCTTCCAAGCTTTGATTTTGTTCTAAAGCTTTTGGTTTTGACTCTCAATCTCGATCAGTTTGGTCTTAAGAATTACCAAGTTCGTTTCCAATTGCTCAGACTTGGACTCGACAGAAGATATCTTCTCTTGGAGAAAATTCGTTGAACACTGCGCCTCTGCCCGCTCCAAATCACTGACCTTCAAGAATTCTTGGAGTTCAGCCACTTCCCTCTCCAAATGAGTGATGGTGTCCTTGTTTTGAGAAATGGACGCTACCTGTCTCTCAGCCAAGTCCCTCAATGTGTCTCTATCTTGCTTCATGGCAATATATTCCTTGTCCCGAGTAGACAGGGTCTGAATTGTATCTTGAATGGCCTGCGCAACACCAACCAAACAACTTTGGATAATATTTCACTTATTAAAAACTGAAAATAAATTGGCATGCAACTTACCACTGTCATAGCATGTGCAACGGAAAAATCAAGTTCTTCCTGACTCCGGCTGCAAAGATACGGCTCATCCCCTCGAGTATAAAGTCCATTAAGCACTCCGAAGCATGCAGCGGCGTTGTCTCGAAGTGCTTCCCTTCTTTTGACAAATGTTCCCATCTGGCTTCCTGAAGGCCGGTATCCACATCTCCGAAACCCAATCCCATCGCTCATCCTCATTGGAATCTTCCACCTCATCGGTGGGAGCAAAAGATCCCCCACCAGCTTCAGCTAGAACCATGGCCCTTTCTCCGGCCCCTACTAGAGTTGGTTTTTCTCTCCAATACCGCTGGCGAGTGGAGTATCCACCACTGGGTCATCTCCATCCCCTACAAAAATAAGAAACCGAGTTAGAAAGGAAAAAAGGAAAGAGATGAAAGAAATATGTGCCAAGATAAAAATTAATGCCTAGTTGTACGGCCGGAGCAAGGATCGACTCAGACATTCCGCAACTTTTGGAGCAACTTACTTCCTTCTCCAGAGTTTTGACAGCTTTTCTCTTTATTGGTCTCATTTGGAGAATAGGATAACACCTGACACCCTAGACACCGGAGAAGTCGAGGCTACTGTCTGCGAGGTCGAGACTACTTCAAGAGAAGGATCTCGGGTACGATGACCAATTCAGAAGATGCCCCACCAACCCCGGACTACCTACTCGAATACTCCCATTTCAGGTGTATTTGTTTTTCGGCGCACAAACGGATGTTTCAGGAACATCCTCAAACTGTTGACTTGGTCCCTCCAAAGACATTGGTATAGAGCTTCAGCGGGACCGAAATGTTTGCAAGGGGCCGCTACTGCTAAAAATCTGGCAAGGGCGACTCGCTGAAAAACCTGGAGGAACACTCGGTGAGAGAAAATTAGGAAAACCGAATTTCCTCAAACAGAGAATTGTTGAAGTCTTCTTTAGACTTCTCAATCGGCTCTCTTATGGCAATCGTCAAACTCGGATCTTTCTGAGCACTCTCCTTCCGAGTCACTACAAAGAAAACACAACACTTTAGATTTACGAAATTAAAAAAATAATGTTTCCTACAGGCATAAATATATTTCCTACCAATGAAATACAATGATTGCAAAATGATCAGTATGTAAGCACTCATGAGTTCAGAACAACGATTTTCCTTCACAACAAGATATTTTCAGCTTTACCTACCTTGCTTTTGCTTTTCGTTTCTTCTGCGAACTTACATTCTTCGCACAGCCAATCACCTTCAGGTATTTCTTTCATGCAATAGCTGTTATGTAAGCAATAACAACGTTAAAGACGCCGAATATAGACAAAATAGCACAAAATCTAAAAACTTTTTTAAAACGCGGATGGGAGACTATATTCTTACGTGTGCTCTGCGCCATCATTGTACCTACTACAAATTTCAAGGAATTCCTCCCACGCAGCATCCCCACAAATCTCACATATTTTTACCTGTTTCATACCAAATAAGTCCTCAGCATTTTTCATGATCCTGATAAGACACTAAGGAAAAAAATCCCTTCTTCTCTAGGAAAGATCGTCTATACATAACCGGAGAACCCCTAACTTTAGGATGTGAAAGGAACTTTACAGCATTCTGCACTTGCTCCTCTCTCATTGGTTCCGAGTTCACAAACACAGACGGAGAGGAAATAGGTTTAGCAGCCTCCCGCTGGGCAGTATCTTGCTGCACCCCATTTGTTGTTGCACAGGCTCCGCGGCTGAATTAAAATTACGAAAAATGGAGAAATAATATTAACCATCAGCATGAACATCAATCAATCAAATCAAAACCCTCAGAAACAATGTTACATTTTGAAATCAAGTATGAGTTGCATAACATTAGTAATAAAATAGGTGTTTGTAGAATCAGCACAAATTACAAATCTCCATAATAAACAACTTCCTAAAATTCTTTACATTTCCCCTCAATTACACTTTCTTTCGAGCTTCTTATTGATAAGAATTAAACATAAGTTCATTAAACAACATACCTAGTTCAATTTAAAGCTGACAAATTTCAATAATATTTAAGTAAAATTATAAATCAATTACATCAATTGAACAAGCGCCATAAAAAAAAACCTGAGGTTGCGGGATTCTCAGCCGTGGGATTGGGATGAGGCGGAGATCGAGTGGCCATTAAAAAAGGAAAAGCTCAAAACCCTGTTAACAATTATGAAAAAAACGACGGTCGATTGAATTTTAAAGAAAAAATAGAAGTGAATCGAAATATTATAAAGAAAAAAACGACGGTCGATTAATTGACTAATTGATCTTTTTTTTTTAATTCGAAAATCCTAAATATTTCTTTCAATTCCTAACTTTAATAAATCCCTAGAACACTCTATCACACCCACTATTTTTAAATCAATTTCAAAATAAAACCTAATCAAAACCCTAAAAAAATTGAATACAAAACTCAAGGGAATCATAGCAAAGCTTTCTTAACTGTTGCTTCTCTCTCTATTCTCTCCTCTCTCTCCTTTTTTTTAGATCTCTCTCGAATTTCTTCTCTCTGTATCTTATTTTTTTTCCTCTCGAATTTTCTAGCTTCTTCTGATCCCAAAACTCAAGGGCAAAAAAACGACATCGTTTTTAGTTCCATTTTGAGATACAATGGTTGATTTAGATTGTAAAACGAAGATGCCGAGCAAATCTCCAAGGCTTTCTAATAAGCTTCACGTTTCTATTCCAACGTCGTATCAGGGAGCTAGTAAGTCGCCTGTTGCTTATTCAGATTCGGCTTGCTTGGGTTACGAACAGTATCTTAGGCTTCCGGAGCTTAGGAAGCTGTGTATCAAGAGGGAGTTTCCGGACTGGGAAAACGAGGCCGTTTTGAAACCGGCTCTGCAAGCTTTGGAGATCACGTTCCGGTTTGTCTCGATCGTCCTCTCCGATCCCCGGCCGTACACGAACCGGAGAGAGTTCAAGCGGCGGTTGGAGTTCCTGGCCACGAGTCAGATCCAGCTTATCGCGATTCTATGCGAGAACGACAACGATGGAGCTCCGATCTTCGATTTGACGTCGCCGAACGGCGTCTTGCCTCGCGCCGGAAAACTGAACCTCGAATATGACGCTGTTTGCAAACCAAAACGAACTACACTCTCTCAAAAAGAACCCTTACGATCACCAAATAAACAACCACGAGAATCAACCCGTGACTGATTTTGTGTGTGTGTATTGTGTCTGCTGTGCGTGTGTGTGTTTTGTGTGATGTGCGTGTGTGTTGGGATTAAGTGTCCCACGTGTGTGTATATTCTATATATATCCTCAATAACTGTTTGCACTTGCAATCAAAATCCAAAACGTTCTTCTAGCCAGTGCCAGAGCAGATCGGAGTGATGACAGTGGCCTGTGGAATTCGGAAATTAATAAATTATGATATATAAATTAATAAAAAATATGATTTGTTAATGTTATAATTTTAATTTACTTCCATTAAAATTAAAAGTTTTGAAACCAAATTTTATTCCAACTGTACTAAATTCTAACTACACCACTCTTCTTACTAGGGATGGTAATTTTTCTATTTCGTCTCGTCTCAATAGGATACAGTTTCATTGGATTTGGGACAAGGACGGGACAAACAATTTGTCCCGAACGGGATGAAAATGGATAACAGAATGAGACATGATTAAATGAGATGAGAAGAGATTTAACGAAATACAGGATAAGATCAAGAAGATTTTTTATCCTGAAAAAACATAACGGGACAGGATCAAGATGAATTTTCATCATGATTTCATAAACATGACGGAATCGAAATTAACAAATATCATCCTTATTCTACTCATCGACATTACTTTTTAGCAGTCCCCAATAGCTTTACTGTTGGCATAGCCCATATGTTTGGCCTAAGCAGTTTTCTTTTGTCATTTCCTTGGGATTAAAGCTAACAGAAGTCGAAACTGTTTCCATATTTTCAAGTCACCGCCCCACGTTTGTGTATCCTCAATAGAAAAAGAAATTCAAAAACTAGCTAAGCCTAGTAATTTGATCACTCTTTAATTCCATAATATTCAATTTAGTCAAGTAATTTATGGCAATTTCAAACTCATTTAGATCTTTATTCCATTAATAAGGTTCTTCACTTTATAATGGTTGATTGCGTGCTTTTTCAATATTACTTTATAGGGTTTTGATAATGTATCTCAATATCTAAATTGGATTAAAATAGAGGTGGTTTTAGAGAAAATTGGGTATGCAGCTGGTTGATATTGTAATCAAGAATTATCAGATGTAGTTACAAGGAAATCCGATTAAGTTTAATTTCAGCCCCTGATGCTCAAAAAAACCCAGACGATGCGTCTGCCTCTGAAATAAGCCTCTGCCCTCTGATGTCTCTTCAAAGTCGAGCCTCTGACGAGAAAGAAAGCGTTTGCCTCTGAATTTGATGAAAGTATCTCTATCTCTGAAAGAATTGCTTAGCTGAACTACTTCTTGTCTTTTCGAGGCTTGTTCATGTCAACAATCTTCTTAAAACAAATTCGTCCTCTACCGAAGGTGCAGTAGAACGTGAGACTATTGTTTCCCAGGATGCAACGGAAAACGAACGAGCAAGGGCACCACCGAACTCGTATCCAACGAACCACAAAAGTGTTTGAACTCTTTCGAAACCGAAAACAAAGAGAAAACCAAGCAAAAATTGCCAAGCTTTTTTTTTTGGTTTTTTTCTCTCCATTTTAAAGACGAAAACAATGCTCTCTATATATAGAAGAAAAAAATAAGTATGACATTTATTATTCATTAATGAGACATCTCGTCTGAAGTACCAAATTAATTAATGAAATTAATTAACTTTTATGGAACACTAAATAAGTATGTCATTTATCATTCATTAATGAGACTTTTACCAAATTAATTAATGGAGTTAATTAACTTTTATGTAACACTAAATAAGTATGTCATTTATCATTCATTAATGAGATCTTTCATTTGAAGTACCAAATTAATTAATGGAATTAATTAACTTTTATGGAACACTTCAAAAGGTTTGGAAAACAAAAAGACTAGTAAAAATTGGCAAGGCCGGGCCTGCACAATTTTGTCCGGCATTCTTGTACGCAGGACGTGCGGGTGCACACGAGTCAGGCCTGACCGGATTTTGATTTGCACCCCCCTGCGCGCACGTAGAGAGAGCCTCTATCCTTACATCATTTACCCATCTACATATGAGTAATTATATATAAAGACATTTTCTCTCTTATAGCTTTCCCATATGGGACAAGCACATTTCCCTTTATTTTCCAACACCAATGGGTGAACTTTGAGTAATAATTTCTCATTCACCCAAACACCATTTTAAGCATATGAATATTGTACGGGCCAAATTTGGTCCAGGGGCAATTTTGTCCTTTTACTCTAAGCCCAAGCTTCTACCTCGAAAGGAAGCTCCAATGTTCAAAGTGTATAGAGGCCCAGAGATTCAAAAGCCCCAGCCCAATGAGAAACCAAGTGCTCAGAGCATAATCAGGCTCACCCTCACATAACGTCCAGACTCATAAATGTTATTCACAACCCATCTGTTTCAGCCTACAACGCAGTTATGACTCCTCATGAAGTCGACTGTTACCATAATCCAACAGACGATTAATCAAAGATAATAAAGGCACACGTTACCAGAGCATGTATATATAAGGAACAAGGCTCCAAGGGGAAGAGAGGAGGAAACAACAAGCTCTCTTACTCACTACTTGAAGATTATCACAAAACCTATCATATCTCCTACCTATCGCCCCCACGGCACCTAACGAGGCCCAAGGTAGTATCTAACCTTGCTCTCTCCATCATAACTTTCTTAAGTCCCCTCACTGACTTGGGCGTCGGAGTGCCTACGGCATCCACCACACCGGTGGGTAGTCAACTCCTACTCACCCTACATCTTTGTTTTGCAGGATCGCCAGTGCCCCTATACAAAATCTCAATTGTAGGCCTGGAGCGAAAATCAGCGTCTACAATTTGGCGCCCACCGTGGGGCCCTAGCGATTCATAGCAAGCAAAGATATCTCCATCTACGACCCTTACATACGTGACGATTCATAACTTCAAGCAGAGAGCAGACACCAGATCAGGTGGCCGCTCGGTCGGCCATTCTCTAGGAACGACAATCAGTTTTAGAGGGAGAAAACACAGCCCATGTGAAGCTTCAATACGAGCCTCCAAAGGCAGATAAAGCAAATATATTCTTCTTCCCAACGAAGTGAAGTTTCATTTCACCCCAAGTGCCTCACCATTTTTAATGAGAAATCCATTTACTCCAATTGACGTATACGGGCCATCATTTGGACCAGTCTACATACTTCTTCCAAACCATATAAGAACACCCTCATAATCCTCCAATATGCCCGATCAGTAAAGAAGTGTTCTCTATGATTGTCATCTATTCTGGACCATTCAGAGTGGTTTCCATCAACTCCAAACTACGTGGAAGAACTGTCATCTTTTCCAAACGACATGGATGAATTCTTTTCAACTCTAAAGTACATATGAAGGTTATCATTTCTTCCAGGCATTGTGGAAAATGATTATCTCTTCCAGACTACATAGAGGGATTATTATCTCTCAGACGACATGGGTGGATGCTCAACTCCACCATACGACACAAAAGGACTACCATCCTCTCCAGACTACATTGAAGGATTATTGTCTCCTCTATAAGACATGAAATGACCCATCGGCTGTAGACTCTCGTGTACCTTCATAAGGTATAATGACTCGAGCCAAGTGGTATCTTGCGCACGAAAGAGATGAAGAAGGAAGCATGCGACCAAAATTGTAGATGCATTAGGTGTGTCCAGTCCACAGTCACTGATTATGAAGGAAGTATCTCGTCGTACTTAAACCATCAAAATAGAGTATTTGTGAAAACAAACATAACAGAAGCAAACTAGCTGACTTACTCGGGTTCTACTCGACAAAGAGTGGAGACGAGGTGACCAGCTCGAAGGACTAAGTTACAGGGATGAAAGAGGGCCAAAGAGATATCTATTACATCGCTGGAGAGAAGAAGACTGAAGGATATTCTCAATTCCTTGCGAGACTAAAGGAGAATGGTTACAAAGTACTCTTCATGATGGAGGATGCGGTTGACTCTGAAATAATGGTAGATTATCCGTGCTATTTGGTCAAGAGTGAGTATGGCTGGACAGCAAACATGGAGAGAATTATGAAAACCCAGATTGTGAGAATGCTTACATATGTCGAGCAAGAAGGCTATGGAAATCATTCCCATAATCTATTTGATTGTTCTGCTTTGAGGACTGCTTATTATTGTTAGTATGGTTTGTTTGGTTTTGCTCAAGCTCTCTGAAATGGCTGGATGTAGGATTAGAGTGAGGTTGTGAAAGCCCAATGGAACAACGTGTCAGATTTGTTTTCAGATTAAAAAAAAAGGTAAAATAGCTTTTGTGGCATTTTCTCGAGCAGTTGGCAAGCTC
The DNA here is from genome assembly GCA_019454045.1 of Zanthoxylum bungeanum. NCBI lineage: Eukaryota > Viridiplantae > Streptophyta > Magnoliopsida > Sapindales > Rutaceae > Zanthoxylum > Zanthoxylum bungeanum. Next base: position 11,846 of record SKCR01031872.1, read on the forward strand.
TATTTAGTTCTACAGAGAAAACGCTCACAGTCACGAATCATCCCCATTACAAATCAAGCTAATGACATTCGACACCCAAAGCAAGAATCATACCACTAGACCAAATGCTCACTTGTTCAAAATGGTTGAGAATCATACCATTTGTTCGAGGCTCATCAATCAGTAAGGGGTCCGGTATCAGCAAGATCAACCCAATCGGTAGTCTAGATAGGTGTAAAGCTCGTCTTCTTACTGCTATTTGATGATGAAGAGTGGAGGAGACTTCAACCGCCTTCATTCATGTATCGGGTGAAAAAAAATGATGAATGAAAGAAATGGTTAATGAGCCCTAGCCCTGCTTCCAGGGGAAAATCTTCTGGTGACAGAGAAGATGCTCAAGGCTACTGATGTGACTCGCCCCGTGTTTGGTGGTGTTTTCTTGCTCAGCTGGTGGTTCGCTTGAAGTAATTTCCTAGTTTCGATGTCCTTGCCGAATACGTTTGAGCAGAGCTTTTGTTTGGTAATGTTGGATTTGTCGTGGCTAATATAAGTATGTGCTGAACGAGCTACGGATGTTCCAAATTTGAGTCTACATTCAGGTCTTGTAGATTGGGAGAGAATGATCAAAAGACTTCATCGGGTCCATATGCATGGAGATCCAAGAATTCCTGGGCATCTCGGGTCTCTTAGATTGCTGTTGCTTGAGGTTGTGGTTCTGTCTTCGAGCATGTACTCTGGGATGCCTGCCTGATCCAATTGTTGGAGATAATGTCGAGTTGGTTTCGTGTGGAGGCTCCTAATAGTGGCATTTGCTTGGTATGGTTGAGCTGATGAGATCTAACTACGTGCAAAAGATAAATGGCCCCAATGAGCCCAATGCCAAATAGAGTAGACTACTCGAAAAAACTTCATGTGCAGCTGTCTCCAAGAGGAGCTTGCCAATATAGTACAAGTGAAAGACGACCCCACGTGCATGAAGAGAAGAAGCCCACTCACACTTTATGTTTAAAATTGAGAGACAAACGAAATACAAAGCTGCCAAAACTACTTATATATAGCTATTAGCCTACGATAATCTCAGACGATGTCTACATCTACTATGGATGATACCTCTACCAAACGATAATTTTGCTGAGGCCCAACCCAGTTGATACAATAAATATGCTTCTACAAAAAAAACCCTCACTCGGCTTAAATGAAATGACACGGTTATATTGCAAGACGTCCACTGCCAAGAACACATGACACTCAAAGCCACAAGACTTCAAACATCTTCACATAAGTGTCGAATGGTGTACGTAAACGTTTGGCAACAAGTGAACATGTCATTTGACAAGATAAAATTGAAAGCTTGGCATTAGGAAAAGATGCCACTCGACGAGATTGATATACAAGTTTGGCATTTGACGACTATTCCACACAGTTGGACACAAATAAAGGCTAGGCACAAAGGCGGTTGACCATTGACCTATGGTGTAGAGAAAAATTGCCATCTCTTCCTCAGACGACATGAAAGGTTAGTCGTCATCTTGATGCCACTTTGATTTAATACCACCAACTCTAGACTACATAAGAAATCTTTTATCATGCCTGGTAGTATGAAAAATCCCTTGGTCCAATTGACCGACCTTCATCTAGTTGGTAGAGTGAAAATTATTTTGGACCTCCATGATGTCTATTCGACCTTAGACCCTCACCGATCTTTGTTGGCTCTTATAGAGTAATGCTGGTAGCGTGAGGAATAAAAACCCTCATTAGTATTTAGCAGGTATCGTAGTATGAGGAGGGAAACCCTCTTTGACTTTCCTAAGGTCTAGTAGAATTGGGAATGGTGACCTTGAACTTTCATCTAGTCTATAAGTCAAGTTCATTCGACAAATAGTGAAAAGTGATGACCTTCACCAAGCTCATTCCATTGTAGTATCCTAGGCCTTCTTTAGGTCTAGTATTAATGACCTTGATAGGCATTCATCAAGTCCATACAACAGGTCCATTCAACCGTAGTCTCATGGACCTTCATCAAATTTGGGAGTGAGTTTATGACCCCTTTAGACCTTCATCAGGTCTATCCAATTTCATTTCATTCGACATAATCTCCTGAACCATCTTCTGGTTATGGACTTCTTACAGTCCATAAGACACATGTAGTATGAATTATATCCTGAACCTTCACCAGGTTCAGTCGACCAGGGACATCCCCTATAGACTCATGTCGAGTCAAAGTTATAGTCATGGATTACACATGTCGTATGACTATTATCTTCCTCGCCTCAGCAAGTCCAGATGACTTGGGACATCCCCTATAGACTAATGTCGAGTCAAAGTTGTAGACATGGATTACACATGTCGTATGACTATTATCTTTCTGGCCTCATCAAGTCCAGACGACCGGGGACATCCCCCATAGACTCGTATCGAGCCAAGTTGTAGACATTGGATTACGCATGTCGTATGACTTATACCTTCCTGGACTCATCAAGTCCAGTCGACCGGGGACATCCCCCAAAGACTCATGTCGAGTCGAGTTGTAGACATGGATTACACATGTCGTATGACTTATATCTTCATGGACTCATCAAGTCCAGTCGACTGGGGACATCCCCCATAGACTCATTTCGAGTCAACTTTCAGAGATAGAAGACGCATGTCATATGACTATTATCTTCCTGGCCTCAGCAAGTCCAAATGACTGGGGACATCCCCTATAGACTCATGTCGAGTCAAAGTTATAGTCATGGATTACACATGTCGTATGACTATTATCTTCCTGGCCTCAGCAAGTCCAGATGACTGGGGACATCCCCTATAGACTCATGTCGAGTCAAAGTTATAGTCATGGATTACACATGTCGTATGACTATTATCTTCCTGGCCTCAGCAAGTCCAGATGACTGGGGACATCCCCTATAGACTAATGTCGAGTCAAAGTTGTAGACATGGATTACACATGTCGTATGACTATTATCTTCCTGGCCTCAACAAGTCCAGACGACCGGGGACTTCCCCCATAGACTCGTATCGAGCCAAGTTGTAGACATTGGATTACACATGTCATATGACTTATACCTTCCTGGACTCATCAAGTCCAGTCGACCGGGGACATCCCCCAAAGACTCATGTCGAGTCGAGTTGTAGACATGGATTACACATGTCGTATGACTTATATCTTCCTGGACTCATCAAGTCCAGTCGACTGGGACACATCCCCCATAGACTCATTTCGAGTCAACTTTCAGAGATAGAAGACACATGTCGTATGACTAATATACTGTCCTTCATCTGGTCCAATCGACTGAGTACGTCACCAATGGCTCTTTAGAGTCAAGCTCATAACTTTACATTCGTTTGATTCAATCAATAAGCAGCATCAACGCTCGAGTACGCCTACATACTATGGCCTCGCTCTAAGCGAAACACGCATCAAGTACTCTCCAAGCTAAAGACTTCTTGACTTAGAGAGTAGGGGACAAACTGTACGGGCCAAATTTGGTCCAGGGGCAATTTTTCCTTTTACTCTAAGCCCAGCTTCTACCTCGAAAGGAAGCTCCAATGCTCAAAGTGTATAGAGGCCCAGAGAATCACAAGCCCATGCCCAATGAGAAACCAAGTGCTCAGAGCATAATCAGGGCTCACCCTCACATAACGTCCAGACTCATAAATGTTATTCACAACCCATCTGTTTCAGCCTACAACGCAGTTATGACTCCTCATGAAGTCGACTGTTACCATAATCCAACAGACGATTAATCAAAGATAATAAAGGCACACGTTACCAGAGCATGTATATATAAGGAACAAGGCTCCAATGGGAATAGAGGAGGAAACAACAAGCTCTCTTACTCACTACTTGAAGATTATCACAAAACCTATCATATCTCCTACCTATCGCCCTCACGGCACCTAACGAGGCCAAGGTAGTATCTAACCTTGCTCTCTCCATCATAACTTTCTTAAGTCCCCTCACTGACTTGGGCGTCGGAGTTCCTACGGCATCCACCACACCGGTGGGTAGTCAACTCCTACTCACCCTACATTTTATTTTGCAGGATCGCCAGTGCCCCTATACAAAATCTCAATTGTAGGCCTGGAGCGAAAATCAGCGTCTACAAATATACCATTCGAACTACTCACGGAGGAGTATCCGAATCATTCAATAACAACCCACTAACACGAAGTGGATCATGCTTAAAATTGTGCCTTAAAATGCTTACTCATAAGCATTTTCCAATAATCCCCCACATGAATGAATTGGCGAAAAACCGTCAAATAAAAAATTTTTATAAAACATTTTATTATGACCTAGAAGAGTTCAACAACGGTTCAACACCTGCATAGGATAGGTAGGCCTCAGTCTTTGAACCTTCCCTTGTGAAAATATATCTCATTTACTGCTGACAGTGGACGCGATGTCATTGAACGTATTGCCGTTCATGTAAATGGAAAACATATATCACACAGATGTTTTACCTAACACATCTGAGTTCTCATGACTATGTTCATTTTGGCCATGAACATCAACCTGGTTATGCGAGAGTTTCTAAGAATTGAGCCCCGTATAATTCCCTTTGAAGCGGCCCCACTTCTCTCTCACATAGGTGATTTCTTATTTAATAGTTTCTTGTAATACTCCGCTCGGATTCCCGACGCATAAGAATCATTAAAAGCTGTTTCTTAACCTCTATCCATACGAGCATTACTGTTTCATTTCACCATAGGAATAGACTAGAGGGTAACCCCCATAGTGAACCAATTATGTCTTTTACGAGTAGGTTGTCCCATTGAACCTAGATCTTGGGATCTCCAGTCAACAAGGTTGGGTTTTCCTTCGTAATAAACATTTATCTAATGGGTTTTAGTCCCATTTCCCTCGATGATTTCACAACTAACTCTCTATTTAACCCTTTGGTTAGCGGATCCGCAATGTTATCCTTTGACTTTACATAGTCAATCGAAATAACTCAAGTAGAGAGTAATTGTCTAACGGTATTGTATCTACGACGAATATGTCTAGACTTACCATTATACATATTGTTATGTGCCCTTCCAATTGCAGATTGACTATCGCAATGAATGAAAATTGCTAGCATTGGCTTAGGCCAACTTGGGATATCCTCAAGAAAATTTCGAAGCCATTCTGCTTCTTCAGCACACTTGTCTAATGCAATGAATTCTGATTCCATTGTAGATATGGCTATCACAGTCTGTTTGGAGGATTTCCACGATACGGCTGCACCTGCTAGTGTAAACACATAGCCACTGGTAGACTTTGAGTCTTTCATGTCAGATATCCAAATAGTATCATTGTATCCTTCGACTACAACTAGATATCTATGATAGTGCAACCCATAATTACGAGTATAACGTAGGTACCTAAGTACTCTCACTATTGCTTTCCAGTGATCAACACCTGGATTACTCGTATATTTGCTAAGCTTATTTACTGTACATGATATATCATGCCTTATACAACTCGATAGATACATCAAACTCCCGATCACTCTAGAGTATTCTACTTGAGATATACCATCTCCCCTATTCTTTGATAGGTGTAGACTCGCATCTAAAGGAGTTCTAGCTACAGTAGAATCATCATGGTTGAATTTACCAAGAATCATTTCCACATAGTGCGACTGATCAAGAATAAGTCCGTCAGGACTTCTCGAGATCTTTATGTTAGTGTTCCTAGAACATGTCAAGGATCTAATAAGCATGAAAACATGTTCATAAATTCAAAATAAGTTGCGGAAATACTTACATTGAATGGATTTGAGCTTTCAAATTTTGAGAAGAGATCTCCAAGATCCAACCTTTGTGTTGATTCCATGCCTTGAGTTAGTTTCCCTATCACCTTAGTTGATTTGTGAAGTGCTAGCTCCTTTGAAATTGCAACAAAATCAAAGTGAAAGAGAGAAGGCCATTCACGCCCCTTGAGAGGTTTCTAAGGTTTCATGTGTTTCAAGTGTTGTGTTTTTGTGTGATGCATACACATGTGAAGAGAGAGAGAGAAGGGTTTTAGGTAAAACCAATTTACCCTTTTACCTAAACAAGGTAGTTGGGTAAATGGTTTCACCAAAACCATTCCAAGGTAGTTGGATGGTGGGTGGCTTTGCATAAATGCCAACTACCCTCCCAACTACCACATGTGAAGTGGGCCCCACTTTTGAATTCAAAATTCAAATGTCTCTACGAATATTTACCGCGGCTCAGTTCCGTTTAATCCGATTAAATGAACTTTCGTCGTTAAATAATTAAATCTAATTTAATTAAATAACGATGCCTCGCAAATATATTACGAATGTCATTTACGAATTAATTCTAAATTAATTCGCTCGTTCGCATTAAAGTCCAACTTTTATTTCGTAATGAAATTCAATTCATATTAATATATCCGATATATTAATTTTAGCCCATACGAATAAATTAAATAGAAAAATCAAATTTAACTATTAAATTTATTTTACCGATTAATTCCAAATTAATTGTTTTCTCTCTCTTCCGAACACATTTAATCCCAGATTAAATAATACCTCAATTAATCCCAGATTAATTTTCTCCCTCTTAATTAATCCCATATTAATTATCTCTCTTAATTAATCTCAGATTAATTCTAATTAAATCAACTGTCATCGGTGAATCTTTGGGAAGCGACCCAAGAGATCCCTGGATATGTTGGCAGTAAATACGGTCATCGGATTATCCGAATACGTGCGTACCTCGTACCACGTGCTTACCGATTTACAAGACATGGTTGGCTTCTAGCAAAGCACCGTGCCTACCCAATTCTCCAGAAATATTCTTACTGGAATATATAATCTATGTCAGGCGTAGTATACGTAGTATTGCGTATTGCGATCCAGTATCGAATGTCACGTGCTAGGCCTGAGGCTGGAATCGTGTCTACCCCGTACGAAGCACATGTCGGATGTCTGGTAACTAGTCTCTATATTCGGATATACATGACCTGGTCATATTATCCCGATGACTGCAGTACTTAAGAACACTAGTACCATATCCTACGTGACATCATCTCCACTATGACTGGAGTGATACTTTCGTCTTGACATCACACCCAATACACTACGATTCTCAATATACCTAGAAGAGGCGTACACAGAACCGGTTAAAGCCCTAGACGACCAAAACTAAAGCATACTGATTGTCGCATGTATTAGCGATGCAAGTCTCAGGTTAAGACCAAATACACCTACCCTGATTTCGAACTTCCATAGACACATAATCATACTACCAATGGAATTCCGAAGGGTCTATCCAGAGCGAAGCTGTTTTCCGTACCATCGGTAAAACGACTAGGGATATTTAATGATTAATCCTTCGAGGACTGATACTGTCTCATATCATCTCAATCCATAAACTAATCATAGGGACCTCCTATCATTTATACATCTAGGTGATCTAATCACAAATGGTAAGAGTGCAATCTCATTGTCACATAGTTAATTTGTACAACAACACCATGATCTGTACAAATAGTGACGCTATGGGTCATAACTGTCCAACACTTTATTCCTAGAATGACATCTGCTAGACCCATGTCTTTCATGTCAAACTTGGATTTCAGCATATTCTTGGTAGATTTCACCATTTTAACATTACTCCCGACAATCAATATGTCACCAACGTAGAGACATAAAGTGACATAGCCAACTTATGTCTCTCTGACATAAATGCATTTATCACATTCATTGATTTTGAAACCATTTGCCAACATGGTGTCATCAAACTTTTTATGCCACTGTTTCGGAGCTTGTTTCAATCATTGCAAGGATTTAACTAACTTACAGACTTTCTTTTCTTGTCCTGAAGCTATAAAACCTTCAGGTTGTTCCATGTAGATTTCTTTATCTAAATCTCCATTTAGAAAGGCTGTTTTCACATTCATCTGATGTACCTCAAGATTGCGCAAAGCTGCAATCGCTAGTATCATCCTTATGTAATTTATTCTCGTTACAGGAGAATAAGTATCAAAGTAATCAAGACCTTCACGTTGTCTGTAACCTTTAATTACAAGTCTTGCTTTGTACTTGTCAATTGATCCATCTGCCTTCATTTTCTTTTTGAAAATCCACTTGGACCCTAACGGTTTACATCCTGGAGGAAGATCCACTAACTCCCAAGTGTGATTTTGTAAAATGGATTCAATTTCACTATTGATGGCATCTTTCCACAAGGCACCATCAGCTGACCTTACAGCTTCGTTATAACTTTGAGGATCATTTTCTAGCATAAATGTCAGAAAATCTGGACCAAATGATTTTTCCATTCTAGCTCTTTTGCTACGTCTTGGTTCAAGTTCAACAACTTGCTGATCCTCTGGAACATTTATGTGTTCTCGGTCCGGACTATCATCAATGATAATCTCATGTGTCCGTTTGTGCACATTTGAATTCGAATTAGTTTTACAGGGAAAAACGTATTCGAAAAATGATGCATTCCTGGACTCCATTATCGTATTCTTGTGTATATCTGGTACATTAGACTCATGCACAAGAAATCGATTGTAGGGAACGCCTTCCCCCACGTAGCGAAAGCGGTGAGGCTCATGAACCGGACTTGAAAATTTTTTCTGCTCTCCCTTCGCTTTGACCGAACCTTACCAGTGATTTCATTGATGTTTTGGACAAACTTTCAGCCCCGGAATGGCCCCGAAACAGTCCCCGAACAGCCCCCTAAACGGCAGTGAAATAGCAGACTGTTTTGGACCCGTTACACGCGCGAACTGCACTTATTTTCTGCCCAATTTTGCGCACCTTACTGCCCAATTTCAGATCTGATTTTTCTTCAAAAATCAATCATAATACAGCCCTAAAAATATCTAAAGTGTTTCCCAAAAACCCGAATGAAAAACAAACAAAACGGAGCTCCCTGAGAACCCTGATGTTTGCGCAAATCACTAGCTTTCAGGGAGGGATTGCCGCAACTTGCAGGGGACATTTAGGGATGTTTTCCAACGTCACGAGGTCTTCCGAACTATGTCTCGACACTCACAAATTAATCTCTAAACGGTTTAGAGAATAATCACACACACCGAAGAGAATTCTCAAATTTTGAGAGCTTAGAGAAGGAGATGGAGGCTAGGGTTCTAATGACTTCGATCTGAAAAATTAAATCATAATTTTCCTTTTATATTTATGGTTAATTTGTTTCATTAAACAAATCAACCACTCGTCTCTCATTACTCTTGAAATTCGGCCAAGGGGGGGATTAGGAATTCTTGTTTTATTTTGCTTCCAAAATAAACAAATCCTACTCATTATAGAACATGTAAAATTCGGCTATGGGGGGTAATTTGGATTTGATTTTGTTTCATAAACAAACAAATCCTATCCCTATATTGAGTAACAAATTCGGCCAAGGGGGGAAGTTGGATTTGATTTTATTTCTCAAACAAACAAATCTTATTCCTTATCCAATAAAGAATCCTACCTTGGTAATAATTCTTAGCCTTATTAAGTTATATCATATATAATTTAATGTTCTAATTTAATAATTATCATATATAATTATTAATACTTTATATTAACTTTTAATGTAAAGTCTCATGTGTGATGTAATTAAATATTATTAACCATTTTAATAATATTTATTCTTTGTGAGTATATAATTGGACCATCCAATTATATTAACTCCGTTAAAGTAAATCGAGCTAGCACGGGGACCAAGTGGACCTACGGTTCTGAGCTCCAATAATCTTGAAATATTAATTATGCTCTTAATTAAATATTCCGAATTATTAACTTCGGGTTATTCCACTAAAAACCCGAAGTTGCACTCTCGTTGCCGTAGATGAAATATTAAGCCGAACCAAGTCGGTGTCCACCAATATAGTCATTGCATACAAATTGATCCTTCACGAATATCTCGTAATTAGAGCCGGGTCATAATGTCCGTTATACCCCTCTAATTATTTTATCTTAAGTACCATTGATTCTATAATGAACGATTCATTCATAACTGTTATGAATATTAGTATTTCTATTCGTAATAGAAAGACTTGAGCGCTCTAATGTTCAAGTACCGAATCAACCCTTAAGAGAGATATTCATTTACTTCTCGCAAGAAGGAGTGAATTCCATGTCTATGCAAAATGTTCCCAGCTACATAACAGACTATGCATCCAAAGTACGTAGTTATTGGTTGGGATTGCTACACCAACCTCACCTTTGTAAATCAAAAGACATATCTCGCCATGCAGGAGTTTGTAGTACACTCAGGATTAGGATCAACCCATATATGACCATCAAGTAGATTGAAATGACTTTCTTTGTTTAACGGATATTATAAGAATGTCATTTCTATCTGGGTCCAGTCCTATATGATCACATCATATAAGGTGCCTCCATTCTCATGTCTCTACATGGACGATCCGGAGATTAAGATCGCCATCAAAATATAGAATGGACCGCAGCTATAGATAAACCACAAACAAAGTACCGGTTTGTTTGCTCTCTGTGGACTATTTAAGATTACTAACTTCAGACTTGAATCCTCTGGTGCATGACACCCATGTACCAAGTCTTGAAGGTACATAAGTAATCTATGGTATTTTTGAAGATATATAATATGCGAAAATTAAAACAAACAATTTGATAAATGAATAATGCATCATTTTATTTCTATGCAATAGAAACCGTTTACATCTCATGTAGCTCTAGGGCATACATCCCAACAATCTCCCACTTGCACTAGAGCAAATGGGACATGTCTCGCAAACCTAGACCATCTAGGTGACCATCAAACACTTTAACCGGCAAGGTCTTTGTAAACGGATCAGCAAGGTTCTCTGCGGATGCAATCTTTGTGATGGTAACGTCGCCTCTCTGAACTATCTCCCTGATGAGATGATATTTTCTCTATATATGCTTTCCTCTCTTATGGCTTCTTGGTTCTTTGGAGTTTGCCACTGCTCCACTATTATCGCAATAGAGGGTGAGTGGTTTATCCATATCTGGAACAACTTCCAGATCTCCCAAGAATTTACGGAGCCAGACTGCTTATTTAGCTGATTTACAAGCCGCTACATATTCAGACTCCATGGTGGAGTCGGCAATGCAAGATTGCTTTATACTCCGCCAAACAATAGCCCCACCACCTAGGGTGAACACTGATCCAGATGTTGATTTCCTGGAATCGATATCTGTCTGAAAATCAGAATCTGTATATCCTCTTAGGATCATATCCTCTCCAGAATACACTAACATATAATATCTCATTCTCTTTAGATATTTGAGAATGTGTTTCACAACCACCCAGCGATCCAATCTCGGATTTGACTGAAACCTACTGACTACTCCCACTGCAAAACCGATGTCTGATCTCGTGTATAACATGGCATACATGAGACTACCAACTGCTGAGGCGTATGGGATATGTCTCATTTCCTCAACGCCTTGAGGTGTCTTAGGAGACTGCTCATTTGACAAATGAATTCCATGCCGATAAGGCAGATTGCCTTTCTTGGAATTCTGCATCCCGAATCGCATAAGAATCTTGTCGATGTAGGATGCTTGAGACATAGCTAACAGTCGCTTCTTGCGATCTCGAAGTATCTGGATCCCAAGAACATAACTTGCGTTTCCCAAATCTTTCATTTGGAATTGCTCAGCTAGCCAGGTTTTTACGTCTGATAATATTCTTACATCATTCCCAATGAGTAAGATGTCATCAACATATAAGACAAGAAAAACCACATTCCCGTCAATGACGCGCTTGTATACACAAGGCTCATCAACATTTTGCTCAAAATTATAAGACTTGATCGTCGTATCAAATCTTATATTCCAAGATCGAGATGCCTGCTTGAGTCCATAAATGGACCTTTCCAGTTTGCAAACTTTTTGCTCTTGACCTTGGGCGGTGAACCCTTCTGGTTGTATCATATAAATACTTTCATCAAGATTGCCATTCAAGAATACAGTCTTGACATCCATTTGCCAGATTTCATAGTCATAATATGCGGCTATGGCTAGAAGAGTGCGGATGGATTTTAGCATAGCTACTGGCGAGAAAGTTTCCTCATAGTCAACTCCCTCTTTCTAGGTATAACCTTTGGCCACTAATCTAGCTTTGAAGGTCTGTACCTTCCCATCTGATCCCATCTTCCTCTCGTAGATCCACTTGCAACCTATGGGTTTCACTCCATCAGGTTGGTCTACAAGTTCCCAGACTGAGTTGGAGTACATCGACTCCATCTCCAGGTTCATGGATTTGAGCCATTCTTCTTTGTCAGGATCATCCATTGCACTATTGTAGGTCAATGGATCATCTACACCATCGCTGGAGGCGACAACTTGTGCCTCTCCAACCCCTAAGTAGCGATCAGGTTGTCGTACAACCCTCCCACTACGTCTGGGTGGTAGATCATTCTGACTTGGAAGTATCTGACTATCAGATGTCGAATGTGCTAAGTATTTGTCAAATTTTGTTGACGATGGCGCGCTGGTCGGACCAGTAAGTAACTCATCGAGTAACATTTTACTACGAGGTTTTGGGGTTGGTGCTCATAGCGCCAATCCAGACCGTATTTATGTATGATTCATGAATACGAACATCTCATTTTCCCATAATATTACTTACTTAGTGGTTGCACCTCTTGTTTTATATACGTATTCGATATGTTTAAGATTAGATTGAAACTAAATATGATTTAGTGATATGTATATATCAGATAAAGACCCGGTAATATATAATGCAATACACAGTTACAAAGATAGTTTGTAATTGACATTGGGAAATGTTATTGCTATATATATATATATATATATATATATATACATATATATATATATATGTATGTATATTATCGAATAAAGTTCCTGGTCAAGATTCACTAACATGGGTCGGTTAGTCAAATCTGTTGAGACCATTACATGTCGTATATTGAGAATTTGGTCCGATGGTTTATCCCAATGAACCATGAGTCTAGGGAGACTCGTATAGACGTGTAGGTGTTTATAATGGATAAACATTGAACGGCTCACCGAAGATTCTTAATAGATGGTACATCAACGTCAATAAGAATATTCTCGGGTTGAGTAGCATAGTGGTCCTTCGACTTGAGACACCACTGTGGATATATGAGACATCCTCCACACTTAGATGGCAGTCACGTCACCGATCTATTTAGATCAGACCTCCGCTTGTTCGTTCGGTGTGTATCGATCCTCAGGATATCTTGTGTGTGTCAAGATAGGATCCGTCAGTTCTGTGTACAGAGCATAGGTAGTCCATATACTATTAGCAGTCTGTTAAATCTGTGACCACAGTATACTTCGGAAGTAAGTTCCGAATGTTATTTAGAGATTGCTAATGGATATGTCGACGGGATAATACATATAGAGATTTGACGTTTACATCTATATCTCTGGTATTATCCGGATACCTGTGACGGAGAGATTATACGTATGCAATGACCTCGACCTGTATGATTCAGCGAGATTATCCGTGATCGTCATAATCTACGGGTGGATAGATTATGGACACGAAATTGGATTTCGTGACGGATATACCTGAATCTAGAGAGTCTCAATAATGAAATATACTCGTAGAGCACTAGAGCAACATTTTATGAATAATGATGATTATTTATAAATCGTTTAATCGTTAAACGAAAAATACACGCGAACGGGTCGAACCGTCATTTCCTAATTAATGTGTATTTTTATTTAATATATGATATTATTAAATACACATTAATAAATAGTCAAATAAAGGTATTTGACATATATCATTAATATATGTATTTGAGATATTTAAAGTAAATATAATACATATATTTGATATATTTGTATTTAATTAATTATTTAATTATTTAATTGTTAAATGATTAATATAATTAAAATATAAATATATCACCAAATGATAAAGTTAGGAAATGATTATAAATGTAAATGTTTGACTTTACATTAAAGGAAAAGGTTGTCAAATTGATTTTGACTTCTTAAGATATTTGTTCAAAATTGTTTGAAAAATAAAAATATCTTTTTCCTTTATTTTTTATTAAATTCGGCCAACACTTAATAAATATAAGAGTTATATTTTTTCTTTGTTTCCTTTGTTGACTTTGTTAGAAATATCATTAAAGTGGTTTTTGATATTTTGACAAGTTGGTAACATGAAATTCAAATTCAAATGAAATGAATATTTCTTGTCTTTGTCCTTCACAAATTCGGCCAAGGCTTTATTTGGAACAAGTATATATTGTTTTTCATTTCATTTGGATCTTAACCTAATACACTTTAAAAGAAAACTCCATTGATGGAAACAAAGGAAGCTTGTGGGAAAGAAAGAAGAAACCAAAGAAAGCTTGGATTTTAGTAAGTTTTTCCCACTTACTATTATAAAGGAAAATGTTCCTTAGGATCTAGGCTTTAACATATGATGTTCTTAGGTTATTTCTTTCTTTATTCCTTGTGTTTTTGTTGATGGAAGTTTTGATGAAAGTGTAGTGCATGTATGATGAAGGAAGCTTATGGTTATTGTAGTAATAAGTGTTCTTTTATGGTTTTGGAAACCTTGTTGCTAATCTAGAGTTGTTGACCCACTCTTAGATGACCTAGATTTGATCTTGAGTTGTTTCATTGTGTTGAGACTTTGATTGGATGGAAGAAAGATGATTGAAGTATTGGATTTAACCAATTTGGTCTAATTTGTCCAATTTGATGAAATTGGAAAATTAGGTTCATGACCAATTCCAAATTTGGGACTTTTCATATATGTTGTGCATTTGGATATATATATGATGCAATAAATTTTCATGTTCATTAGATTATATCTTGATGTGTTTTGATGCATGAAATGACAAAGTGCACAAAATGGGACATTATGGGTGCATTCGGCCAAATGACTAAATTTGGGATTTATGTTGCTTTTGGTGTTTTGATATTTTGAACATGCTAATTTAATCTTAGAAATGATTTAGAATCATTCAAAATTGATTTGATCAATTTCGGACTAAAATGGACTAAATACCAAGTGTAAGGGCAATTTGGTAAATCCACTTAAATATGATTTATTTGAATTCTATTTCATAATTTGATTATTGGATGACAAAATAAATATGTTTATTTAATTAATCCGAGAAAAAGTTTTGAAATCGGAAAATTTGATTTTCCGCGATTCCGCTGCGTTACCGGATATTCCCCCTAAAAACTCATACAAAATGGTATCAGAGCGAGTCTGATTCTAGGCCTGCAAAAATGATTAGCTTGTTTTATTCAATGTTTAATCATGTTTTCTTGACTTTGTACATGCATGTTATAATCTAATTTGATTAGATTTAGGGTGTATGACACTTTATGAAATATCCCCGTTTAATAAGGTTTTAAAGTAACTAGTATTTAGAATACTTGTTTCTTGGTCCGTCTTGTCGATACGGTTTATGAATATTTTTCCGTGACTACATCCGAGAACGTGCCTCTGCTGTGAGGATGTAGCCGATAGAGATTTATTTATGCCGGATGTATATTAGATACTAGATAAATTCAAGCGAGCGGAATCCTGAACGTGCCCTAGCTGTCAGGGTTACACAAGTAACTTGAGTTTATCATTGATGAGTTTAACCTTGGTACGTCTCCTTGTGGGCCTGCCTTAGCAGCGACAACGAGAAACGACCAGGACCGGAATCTCGAAGTCACTAGTGAGTGATTGACAATGAGTTGTCTACCTGTGAATATACGTAGGCGAGACCGTGCCTCTGCTGTGAGTCGAAATATATTCATGGGGTCCACTTCCCATTATGGAATTCGATTTATTATTGAATTCTAATTCTCTCGTTTTTCCGTTGGGGATTACGGTATTACGTAAAATAGAGGGAGGCACTGCTAAGTTTAAAAATTCCTTAACTTTGGCAGTGTGTATTATTATGGAAATAGCCGCTTGTTGTTTTCCTTAATCTATACTAGATAGAATTAAACTTTTAATTTACTACACACATATTTTGATATGTTATCTGACTAGACTCTTGGTTGCAATCATTCTAGAATAGGTTCTAGATACTACTAGACTAGGATATTATTAGATTAGTCTAAACCATCGGGAACTGTTGTTCCGATTTTCTTAAAAAATCAAGATGGTTAATGACTTAGTTTCTATGTCATGATAGATAATCTAGATAGATATCCCCTTTAGGATATAATACTTTAGAGACAATAGTTTCTTATGCAGTAAGAATTGACTTGAATTAGTTCATGTCTCGAGATTCTTGACTGGCATTTAGAAAGCCCTATCAGGTATTTGTTTATCTAGTAATGACGTTTCTAAGCTTTAATTACCTTTAGAGGTAATGTGTCTGACACAATTTGCTAATCGGTTATTTACAATTGTTGTGAATAGTTGAATGCAAATAGTAAAGCTAAAGAAAGGAGATGCGTATATTTGTGTATAGAAAATATCGATTTTCACAATACTACAACTATAGGTATTGGATACCAGATCTCCCGTCTAGTTATTTGAAATATGGGTTAACGATTGTTTTGATATTTGATATCGGAACTTGCGACTATTGGATAGTCATTTGTTCTTTATAAACAATTGTTACATATTTTATAATAACTAGTAGTGTCATTGACGTAGAGATAAACATTAAGAAAAATTATTCGGTAAAGTAAATAATTTAGAACTGTGCTTTATTAGTTTAATCACTTAAGCATTGGATACTTATTCTGTATGGTAAAGGATGGTTTGATACTAGATCACACCACATATCCTTATCCATTTAATGAATATTGTATTCAGGAAGGTGATTAAGATCTCGTTTAACCAATGATTGTCATTGGACCACCAAATTTATTTAAACTAATACATTGGATGTATGTGGTTTAATAAATAATAATTGCTTAAGGTAGTTTTCTTTATTTCGTATTTTAGTTGATGAATTGTCATAACTTAGTTGCGTGTTTCTGAAGGAACACATATTGAAAGTCTTGAAAGTATCAAGAGCTTTCAATCTGTTCTGATGAAACGTAGATTGAACATTTTGACTTGTTCAAATATATTCAATCTAAAGTATTTTGAAAACTTGATCCTTAAAATTCATAACAAGTCTTTGAACTGTTCAAGGATGTTTGATATGATCAAACGTATGAATTTAAAGCAATTGGTTCTAAGGTTATTTAGTGAATATGATTCATATTCAATATTATATTTCCACGATTCCATCTTGATGGAATTGAGTAGTGGGAGCAATCGAATCTTATATGATTTGATTCGTCTGATAATGAAGTTACCGAATTAGTTTCAATACTCTTGGGATTATGCTCCAGTAACACTAATTCATCTCTTTAATTAAAGTTCCATTATTTTCTATAGTTGCATATATGATATGTATAGGTAGAAAATCCAAATCTTGAAAAGTTTGAGATTTGAATCTTTCTTTTATATAATAGTTATATAATGGAAATAACTTACACCTCGGAGGTATAAGTAAAAGTTTATCATTTATTCTGTTTAATAGAATATTGTATTCTATTTAATAGAATATCTTTTCCTACGATTCTAAGTAATAAAATCGTTTTATTACTTGGTGTGTAACATCTGATGTTAACTATTGTAGAAAAGACTTGACTTATTGAAGTCAAATGTGAGAATGATAAATTATAAATGGAACTACGTAATTAATAAGATGAAACAACCCTTATACATCTTCTATATAAGTCTAATAGGATATCAGAATCATTTACGAGTATTTGATACTTAATGGTTCTGTTATTTTCTTATTGAAGAAAAATTATCCTATAACTTGTAATAGAAGCGATATTTGATATCGATTCTGGAAGTTCACACATTGAACCTTAGATCTAAGATTGTTCGTAGCTTACTACGATCAAGTTTTGAACTTGATTACGCTTTCATTATGAATTAGTTCATGATATGTGCTAATTGTTTGCGCAGCGAAAGCAATGTGAGCTTGTTAAAGGTTTGACCTTTACAGTATGACAGTGAGAAAAGTTATACTCAGCAATCTATTGTAGATTCTGAGAAAACTTATCTCTTGTCAAACTAAATGAACAATTAGAGATATATTGATTAATGTTAATATGAAATTGTACATTTCAACTAAAGAATGCAAAGTGGCGTTTTTGAATGACTTATTCAAATAAGAGATCAGTTGTGATTTCTTTGTTTGAAGAGTTCATTCTGGAATGGCCCTAGAGTTTGTGTTCTGTTGAGATCGCAGTTTTGTGCTAACTTATAGAGCCTATTGTAGACTCGGATAAGTCTTCCAGAAATATGTGTTCTCTATTTTTGATATCGTCAGATTGTCTGATCTTGTCAAAGTATATAGAATACATATGTGATAAAAGGGTTAGTGGGAGCGTACAAATTACTTTCTAGTGTTATATATCCTAACAACATTATCATTATTATAGTAATAATGAGATGTTTGTGAGGTAAAAGGTTTACCTAAGTCTTCTTTACTCCGTGAAAGCAGTGGGAGTAGTCTCTGTTATATACGATATAAAGTTTTATATAAGATATAAAACCAAGAGACTTGTGAGATACTCCTATTAGTCGTACGTTAGATATGATCTAATAAGAGACACAACAAAGCTATTTGTATGACAGTTAGTATAATTGTTTGAAAGTTAATGTATGTCTTGTAAATAATATTCATCTTTCGTAAAGGATGAATCCTTTTTTCGAAAGAGAGATTGATTAGAATGTCTAAACAATATTATGTATCATTTGATGATGACATAGTGAATACTTTATTATATGCGATTAACAATGTCGATTTAATCGTAATTGTTACGAGTTATTTTGATAACCTATAGACCATAGGATGGATCTTGAAATACGTTCTTTATGATCTTTGAGATATTAAGAACGAGTTTCTAATTCATGGAGAATACAGTCTGTAACCATTAGAGTAATTTTAGTTTGAGACTAATTATGACGTTAGACAGTCTACGTCATAAAGAGTCAGAAAAGATGCAGTGGGAGTGTCACGAAGGATTCTACTTTTATAGTGGAATAAATGCGACTTATGAAGTTGCATAGTGACCTTTTAAATTAGAAGTTTTGAATTGTTATTGTGCTTGCGGTTGTCCGCATAGTATTTTGGATTTGATCCCTAAATACTTGGAGAACACAGTAGTTGTAGCACAATACTGATGTAGCATCAGAGTCATATTAATGTATAATTTAGATTCTACAAAATATGAATGATGCCATCTATGGGAAACAATGAAGTTTGTTTGACAAACTCAAAATATTATAGCGGACTTGTTTCTTGTTGCATACCTCTTAAGTACTGCTGAGCTTTTGAGAGCCATGTTCATACGATACACATTAAGATGTGTATATGATACCGTCGATTGGCACTAGAGCAAGTGGGAGACATTGTTAGGGTTGGTGCTCAGAGCGCCAATCCGGACCGTATTTATGTATGATTCATGAATACGAACATCCCCTTTTCCATAATAATACTTACTTAGTGGTTGCACCTCTTGTTTTTATATACGTATTCGATCTGATTACGATTAGATTGAAACTAAATGTGATTTAGTGATATGTATATATCAGAAAAAGACCCGATAATATATAATGCAATACACGGTTACAAAGATAGTTTGTAATTGACATTGTGAATTGTTATTGCTATATATATATATATATATATATATATATATAATATATATATTATCGAATAAAGTTCCTGGTCAAGATTCACTAACATGTGTCAGTTAGTCAAATCTGTTGAGACCAGTACATGTCGTATATCGAGAGTTGGTCCGATGGTTTATCCCAATAAACCATGAGTCTAGGGAGACTCGTATAGACGTGTAGGTGTTTATAATGGATAAACACTGAACGGCTCACCGAAGATTCTTAATAGATGGTACATCAACGTCAATAAGAATCTTCTCGGGTTGAGTAGCATAGTGGAGCTTCGACTTGAGACACCACTGTGGATATATGAGACATCCTCCACACTTAGATGGCAGTCACGTCACCGATCTATTTAGATCAGACCTCTGTCTGTTCGTTGGGTGTGGATCGATCCTCAGGATATCATGTGTATGTCAAGATAGGATCCGTCAATTCTGTGTACAGAACATAGGTAGTCCATATACTATTAGCAGTCTGTTAAATCTGTGGCCACAGTATACTTCGGAAGTAAGTTCCGAATGTTATTTAGATATTGCTAATGGATACGTCGACGGGATAATACCTATAGAGATTTGACGTTTACATCTATATCTCTGGTATTATCCGGATACCTGTGACGGAGGGATTATACGTATGCAATGACCTCGACCTGTATGATTCAGCGAGATTATCCGTGATCGTCATAATCTACGGGTGGATAGATTATGGACACGAAATTGGATTTCGTGACGGATATACCTGAATCTAGAGAGTCTCAATAATGAAATATACTCGTAGAGCACTAGAGCAACATTTTATGAATAATGATGATTATTTATAAATCGTTTAATCGTTAAACGAAAAATACACGCGAACGGGTCGAACCGTCATTTCCTAATTAATGGTATTTTTATTTAATATATGATATTATTAAATACACATTAATAAATAGTCAAATAAAGGTATTTGACATATATCATTAATATATGTATTTGAGATATTTAAAGTAAATATAATACATATATTTGATATATTTGTATTTAATTAATTATTTAATTATTTAATTGTTAAATGATTAATATAATTAAAATATAAATATATCACCAAATGATAAAGTTAGGAAATGATTATAAATGTAAATGTTGACTTTACATTAAAGGAAAATGTTGTCAAATTGATTTTGACTTCTTAAGATATTTGTTCAAAATTGTTTTGAAAAATAAAAATATATTTTTCCTTTTTTTTTTATTAAATTCAGCCAACACTTAATAAATATAAGAGTTTATATTTTTCTTTGTTGCCTTTTTGACTTTGTTAGAAATATCATTAAAGTGTTTTTTGATATTTTGACAAGTTGGTAACATGAAATTCAAATGAAAATGAAATGAATATTTCTTGTCTTTGTCCTTCACAAATTCGGCCAAGGCTTTATTTGGAACAAGTATATATTATTTGTCATTTAATTTGGATCTTAACCTAATACACTTTAAAAGAAAACTCCATTGATGGAAACAAAGGAAGCTTGTGAGAAAGAAAGAAGAAACCAAAGAAAGCTTGGATTTTAGTAAGTTTTCCAACTTACTATTAGAAAGGAAAATGTTCCTTAGGATATAGGCTTTAACATATGATGTTCTTAGGTTATTTATTTCTTTATTCCTTGTGTTTTTGTTGATAGAAGTTTTGATGAAAGTGTAGTGCATGTATGATGAAGGAAGCTTATGGCTATTGTAGTAATAAGTGTTCTTTTATGGTTTTGGAAACCTTGTTGCTAATCTATAGTCGTTGACCCACTCTTAGATGACCTAGATTTGATCTTGAGTTGTTTCATTGTGTTGAGACTTTGATTGGATGGAAGAAAGATGATTGAAGTATTGGATTTAACCAATTTGGTCTAATTTGTCCAATTTGATGAAATTGGAAAATTAGTGTTCATGACCAATTCCAAATTTGGGGCTTTTCATATATGTTGTGCATTTGGATATGTATATGATGCATATAAAGTTTCATGTTCATTGGATTACATCTTGATGTGTTTTGATGCATGAAATGACAAAGTGCACAAAATGGGACATTATGGGTGCATTCGGCCAAATGACTAAATTTGGGGATTTATGTTGCTTTTAGTGTTTTGATGTTTTGAACATGATATTCATCTTAGAAATTATTTAGAATCATTCAAAATTGATTTGATCAATTTCGGACTAAAATGGACTAAATACCAAGTGTAAGGGCAATTCGGTAAATTCACTTAAATATGATTTATTTGAATTCTATTTCATAATTTGATTATTGGATGGCAAAATAAATATGTTTATTTAATTAATCCGAGAAAAATTTTTGAAATCGGAAAATTTGATTTTTCGCGATTCCGCTGCGTTACCGGATATTACCCCTAAAAACCCATACAGTTTGAACTCTCTCATGTAGTCCTCCTCTAGAAACGTAGCATTTTTCGATACAAATACTTTGTTATCATCGGGACTGTAGAAGAATCATCCCCTAGTCTCCTTCGGGTAGCCAACAAATAGGCACACCTGAGAACGTGGTTCTAGCTTTGTAGTCTTATTCTTCAGCACATGTGCTGGACACCCCCATATGCGGAAATGTCGTAAACTAGCTTTACGACCATTCCACAACTCTAATGGAGTCTTAGGAACAGACTTAGATGGAACTACATTAAGGATATACATTGCGGTTTGCAGTGCATATCCCCAGAATGAACTAGGTAGTGAGCTATAACTAAACATAGATCTCATCATATCTAATAGGGTTCGATTTCTCCTTTCTGCAACACCATTTTGTTGTGGTGTTCCAGATGCTGTGAGCTGGGATACTATCCCGTGCTCAACTAAGAATTCCTCGAAGTCTCTATCGAGGTATTCTCCTCCACGATCCGATCGTAGAGTTTTGATTGTCTTACCTAATTGGTTCTCAACCTCAGCACGATACTCTTTGAACTTTTCAAATGTATCTGATTTGTGATGCATTAGGTAGACATACCCATATCTTGAATAATCATCAATGAATGTGACGAAGTATTCATAACCACCTCGGGCTTTTACATTCATCGGTCCGCAAACGTCCGAATGTATCAGCTCTAGTGGTTGACTGGCTCTTATACCTTTTCCTGTAAAAGGTCTCTTGGTCATTTTTCCTTCTAAACAGGATTCACAAACTGGTAAAGTCCCGAGCTTTAACTGGTTTAAGGCTTCGTCCTTTATCAATCTATTTATTCGGTCAAGGTTGATGTGACCAAGTCTAAGATGTCATAGATATGTGTCATCGTGAGAAATCTTTTGCCGTTTCGTTTTTGGGTTTTCAACCTTAAACATTTCAGTGTTGAGCAGTGACTTATGTGTTAACGGTCTTAACATATACAAGTTATTCTCTGAGTTTCCTGTGCATATAGTTAATCCATTTCTACCAATAATAACTGAATTGATATTAAAAGAAATAGAATAACCATCATCCATAAGTTTAGAAACAGAAATCAGATTCCTGCGGAAACCAGGAATGAATAACACATCGTTCAAATTTAAATAACTATTATTAATAAAACTTAAACTAGAAACTCCCACTGCTCTTGCTGAAACGGCATCCCCAGTCCTGACTCTCATGGTGTAGTCACCTTCAACAAGGTCCCTCCATGATCAAGTAGCTGTAAAGAAGAACAAACATGGTTAGTGGCCCCGGAATCAATAATCCAAGCGGATTTATCATCCTCTACCAATACAGATTCAATAACAAGTAAATCATATTTACATGTTTCCTTTTTCTCCTTTAGCTCAGCAATGTATTTAGGATAGTTCCTTTTCCAGTGCCCATTCTTGTCGCAATGGAAACATTTTCCCTTGGGCTTGGAATCCTTGGATCCTTTCTTGTTCTTCTTTTTAGTGGTTTTACCTTTAGCCTTTCCAGTGCCTTTCCTTTTCTTCTTTGCAGATTCAGAAGATTCGGCAACATTTGCCTCTGCACTGGATTTACGAGGATCCACCAGCATGGACTCATAATGGGTGAGCTCATTTAGCAGTTGGGTCAAAGTAAAAGTCAACTTGTTTATAACATAGTTGCTTTTAAACTGCAGGAAACTCTTCGGAAGAGTTTCCATGATCATGGTCACCTGGCTACGCTCGTCAATACGAGCTCCATGGGTTTCAACAGTATTGAGATAAGTCATCATCCTTAAGAGATGCTCTCAGACTGATGTCCCTTCCATCATCCAAGAAGTCATCGCTGAAACCATGGCCTCATGGCGTTGACGCTCCGAAGGCTGCCCAAACATGCCCTGCAATGACTCCATCATCTGAGATGCTAGAGCCATAGGTTTGTGCTTTGCAGCAAGAACCTCAGACATCCCTGCTAGCAAGTAGCATCAGGCTTTCTCATTTGATGCGACCCATTTCTGATAGGTATCGCGCACAGCTTGGCCAGCATTTCTGGCCGGCTCAAGAGGACGTTCCTCCGTTAGGACAAACTTTAGGTCTTCACAGACCAAGATAGCATTCATGTTACTTTTCCATTTTACATAATTTTCTCCGGTCAACTTATCATTTGAGAGAATGGAAATAATTGGAGAAACCATGGCTGAAAGTAAAATAAACATGCATTTAACATTCATTCATCGCATATTAAAATCATCAAAGAATTTTGGCATAAAATTAAACATGATGCATGAACCATAAATAACGAATAAGAAACCTAAAAGAATTACTATGCCACATAGATCTATCATCCCACAAGTAAGTGCCGCCGTAGGGTAGGTAAAGTACTCGCATGATAGATTGAGACAATCTCAGCTTTTTTAATATATGCGGGAATAACTCTTATTCTTATATTAAACAACTACCATTCTATTTGATCAAGGAATTTTATTAACAGTTAATTATTCCTTTGTGAGTGTAACCCGCCGTTTCGGGATTCTTTGACTTAACAAGTGAAGTGCCGCCGTAGGGTAGGTCAGTTCACAAGATACATCTAGAATCCCTATCCTCTCGGAACCCAAACTTGATATTGACCCAAAATGGACACCATCCGTAGGGGGACGAAAACAAAGCTGTCTCGAGGCGCTTTTTGAATCTCACGTTTTTGGACTAACAACGGAGATCGCGGGATGTACAGTCGTATATCCCTCTCACACTCACTATTTTAAACTTAAGGTTTCTATCTAAAATATCTAATATTTTATCCTAACTAGTGTGGATAAACTTATGGCGGCTAAAGCATAATTTATTTACACTAGTTTGTCATAAGTGAGCTAATCAATTTTAACTATTAAAATTGTGTCACTAATATCCTATTAGTCTCTACTAATAATTATACTCTATTAAACTATTTAATTAGAGTGGCATAAGTGAGCTACAATATTTTAACTCTTAAAATACTAAGCACTTAAAGGTCTAAAACCATAGAATTCTAAATGGTCAAAAATTTAATTAAACATTTTAATAAATCTTATTGCGTCATAAAATCCAATGGTACGTGGAATTGTATCCCGAGTGCAGACCACATTTCCGTCCTTACGGAATCGGCTATGGAATTTATATCTGGGTTTCCATCCTATATACCAATGGAATTTATTATGCACCAATTAAGTCCAATATATTAGAATTCAAGTTTTAGACACTTAATCCCATTGATCTAATTAATGATTTCAATGCATATCATATTCTATTTAAACCTTTTAAATTTACATAAAATCATAATTTTATGTCTATAATGATTATGCATCTATGACATGTTATGGCAAGTAAAATGCACGAGTGGGCACCCTAGGCTATATGACATGTTATTCAAACAATTCAAAATAAACATACATATAACATAATAAAACATTATTTTGCATTGACCGAGCTCTTATTTTTTCTATACTAATTTAATTAGTACATAAGATCTACCAATGCATTCCTTGGCCTTCAAATCCCGCTCCAAGATGGTATTGGCTCCAATCGCGACTTCGGTGCTCCATATTACAAAGAATTGAATTTTTACATTGAAAATAAAATTAAAATGAATATAAACAATGGCCTTATGGCCTTACAACCCAAAACCAAAATCACCTATAAAAATAAGAGCCATAAAAATTTATGACCAATGCAAAATCCATTCATCACATGAACTTAATAATATGCCTACTCATCTAAACATGCATATCATATTTATAACTCATATAAAAATGTTAAAACAGAAACTTTAAATAATAAAGTGAAGGGTTAAGAGCACTTTTCAACCTCGCTCTTGATGCCAATTGTAGGGAACGTCTTCCCCCGCGCAGTGGAAGCGGTGAGGCTCAGGAACCAGACTTTTTGAAAAAAATTTCTGCTCTCCCTTCGCTTTGGCCGAACCTTACCAGTGATTTCACTGATGTTTTGGACAAACTTTCAGCCCCGGAATAGCCCCGAAACAGTCCCCGAACAGCCCCTTAAACTGCAGTGAAATAGCGGACTGTTTTGGACCCGTTACACGCGCGAACTGCACTTTTTTTCTGCCCAGTTTTGCGCACCTTACTGCCCAATTTCAGATCTGATTTTTCTTCAAAAATCAATCCTAATACAGCCCTAAAAATATCCTAAAGTGTTTCCCAAAAACCCGAATGAAAAACAAACAAAACGGAGCTCCCTAAGAACCCTGATGTTTGCGCAAATCACTATCTTTCAGGGAGGTTGCCGCAACTTGCAGGGGAAATTTAGGGATGTTTTCCAACGTCACGAGGTCTTCCGAACTATGTCTCGACACTAACAGAGGGTAGTGTGGGCTACACTCACAAATTAATCTCTAAACGGTTTAGAGAATAATCACACACACCGAAGAGAATTCTCAACTTTTGAGAGCTTAGAGAAGGAGATGGAGGCTAGGGTTCTAATGTCTTCGATCTGAAAAATTAAATCATAATTTTTCCTTTTATATTTATGGTTAATTTGTTTCATTAAACAAATCAACCACTAGTCTCCCATTACTCTTGAAATTCGGCCAATGGGGGATTAGGAATCATTGTTTTATTTTGCTTCCAAAATAAACAAACCATGCTCCTTATAGAACTTGTAAAATTCGGCCAAGGGGGGGTAATTTGGATTTGATTTTGTTTCATAAACAAACAAATCCTATCCCTATATTGAGTAACAAATTCGGCCAATGGGGGAAGTTGGATTTGATTTTGTTTCTCAAACAAACAAATCTTATTCCTTATCCAATAAGGAATCCTACCTTGGTAATAATTCTTAGCCTTATTAAATTATATCATATATAATTTAATGTTCTAATTTAATAATTATCATATATAATTATTAATACTTTATATTAACTTTTAATGTAAAGTCTCATGTGTGATGTAATTAAATATTACTAACCATTTTAATAATATTTATTCTTTGTGAATATATAATTGGACCATCCAATTATATTAACTCCGCTAAAGTAAATCGAGCTAGCACGGGGACCAAGTGGACCTACGGTTCTGAGATCCAATAATCTCGAAATATTAATTAAGCTCTTAATTAAATATTCCGAATTATTAACTTCGGGTTATTCCACTAAAAATCCGAAGTTGCACTCTCGTTTCCGTAGATGAAATATTAAGCGGAACCAAGTCGGTGTCCACCGATATAGTCATTGCATACAAATTGATCATTCTCGAATATCTCGTAATTAGAGCCGGGTCATAATGTCCATCATACCCCTCTAATTATTTTATCTTAAGTAGTCATTGCATACAAATTGATCATTCACGAATATCTCGTAATTAGAGCTGGGTCATAATGTCTGTTATACCCCTCTAATTATTTTATCTTAAGTACCATTGATTCTCTAATGAACGATTCATTCATAACTGTTATGAATGTTAGTATTTCTATTCGTAATAGAAAGACTTGAGCGCTCTAATCGTTCAAGTACCGAATCAACCCTTAAGAGAGATATTCATCTACTTCTCGCAAGAATGAGTGAATTCCATGTCTATGCAAAACGTTCCCAGCTACATAACAGACTATGCCTCCAAAGTACGTAGTTATTGGTTGGGATTGCTACTCCAACCTCACCTTTGTAAATCAAAAGACATATCCCGCCATGCAGGAGTTTGTAGTACACTCAGGATTAAGATCAACCCATATATGACCATCAAGTAGATTGAAATGACTTTCTTTGTTTAACGGATATTATAAGAATGTCATTTCTATTTGGGTCCAGTCCTATATGATCACATCATATAAGGTGCTTTCATTCTCATGTCTCTACATGGATGATTTGGATTAAGATCGCCATCCAAATATAGAATGGACCGCAGCTATAGATAAATCACAAACAAAGTACCGATTTGTTTGCTCTCTATGGACTATTTAAGATTACTAACTTCAGACTTGAATCCTCTGGTGCATGACACTCATTTACCAAGTCTTGAAGGTACATAAGTAATCTATGGTATTTATGAAGATATATAATATGCGAAAATTAAAACAAACAATTTGATAAATGAATAATGCATCATTTTATTTCTATGCAATAGAAACCGTTTACATCTCATGTAGCTCTGGGGCATACATCCCAACATCGATAAGCATTACTGTTATGTGCATATTCTATGAAAATGCAGTCAACAGTTTTTGGTATATCTTCACCTTCTTATGAGGAGGAATGACTACTTTGGCAAGACACCCCCACACTCGTAAGAATTTATAGGAATGTACTTTTCCTTTCCACATATCATAAGGAGTTTGCCCTGCTTCTTTCTGTGGTACCTTATTTAAAAGGTAATTAGATGATAAGGCAGCTTCTCCCCACATATTCTGAGGTAAACCAGAGCTGATTAACATAGCGTTCATCATCTCTTTCAAGGTACGATTCTTACGTTCCGCAATCCCATTGGATTGAGGTGAATAAGGAGCTGTGGTTTGATGTATGATTCCATTTCGTTCACAAAATGATTCAAAAGGGAAAACATACTCACCACCATGATCACTTCTTAACTCATTAATTCTTTTATTCAGTTGGTTCTCAACTTCATTCTTATAAAGAACAAATTTCTTTATAGCTTCGTCCTTATTTTTCATCAAATACACATAGCAAAATCTTGTGCAATCATCAATAAATGTAATAAAATATTTATTACCGCCTCCCTATTGTATTGAATTAAAATCACATACATTGGTATGAATAAGATCAAGTGGTTCAGAGTGTCTTTCAACACTATGAAAAGATGATCTAGTTAGTTTTGCCTCAACACAAGTATCACACTTATGTTTGTTATCAATTTTAAAATTGGGAATGTGATTCATATTAATTAATTTCCGCAATGAATTAAAATTAACATGTCCTAATCTACCATGCCATAGATTAGAGTACTCAATAATATAAGCAGAAGAACTAGCTTTATTGATATTTTTGGGTTTAACAACCATTACATTGAGCTTAAAGAGCCCATCAGTTACATATCATTTTCCCACATACATCCCATTTTTAGTCAAAACTACTTTATCAGACTCGAACACCATCTGGAATCCATGCTTGTTCAGAAGCGATCCAGACATAAGATTCTTCCGTATTTCTGGTATATACAGAACATTGTTCAAAGTCAACTTTTTCCCAGATGTCATCTTCAGAATCACCTTTCCTTGACCTTCAATCTCAGATGTTGCTGAATTTTCCATGTATATTTTTTCCCCATTACCAGCAGGTTCAAATGAAGAAAACATGCTCTTATCCGAGCACATATGTCGAGTGGCACCAGTATCAATCCACCACTCTCTTGGGTTAGAACCCACCAGATTCACCTCAGAAATCACAGCAGAAAGGTTAATGTCTGAAACATCTTTAGTCATGTTTTCCAGCACATTAGCCTCTTGTTTCTTTTTCTTCTTCGGCAGTCTGCACTCAGAAGACTTGTGACCCATTTTGTCACAGTTGAAGCATCTTCCTTGAAATTTTGATTTCTTGGAAACTCCTCCTTTAGGGCCCATCTTTGACCATTTGTTCTTGAGGTTCTTGTTCTTATGGCCATGTTCAACAACATTTGCCTTGGCCTCATGAGGTATTCCTTTCTTGTCAGATACTCGGTTAGCTTCCTCAATTCTTTTCTTAAGAACCAAGTCTTCAATGCTCATTTCTTTTCGCTTGTACTTTAGATAATTCTTGAAATCTTTCCAACCAGGTGGTAGTTTCTCAATTATCGAGGCTACTTGGAAGGTTTCACTTAAACTTATCCCCTCAGCATGAATTTCTGCTAGAATAATCTGCAGTTCTTGTACTTGGCTTAATACAGTTTTTGAATCAATCATCTTAAAATCTAGGAATCGGCCTACGATAAATTTCTTAGTACCGGCATCCTCAGTTTTATATTTTCTATTTTAAGATTCCCAAGGCCCTTTTGCTGTTTTCATTCCGATGTACACACTGTACAAGGAATCACTTAGCCCATTCAGCACATAATTCCTACATATGAACTCAGAATGTTTCCAAGCATCGATCGCACTGATCACTTAGATATCAATCTCACCCTCCGTGGGTACATGAGCATCTTCCTTTAGAAACCTCGCAAGGTTCAACGTGGTCAAATAAAAGAACATCTTCTGTTGCCACCGTTTGAAATTCTGACCAGTGAATTTTTCAGGTTTTTCAGCAGCAGAATTGACATGGCTCACATGTCCAACAGGTTGACTAGCTATAGAGGCAGCAACACCTTGGCCAGCCCCAGAGGCTGAAGCATGTTGGCCAGCCAAAGAGGCTGCCACAACACTTTGGCCAGCCACAGAGGCTTCCATAACATTCTGGCCAGCCGAAGAGGCTGCTATATTCGGATCTACTGTGTTTGGACTGATTTTCATGTCCACAGAAGAATTTTTTTAAAACTATAATCAAGAATTATCAAATGGTAGTTACAAGGAAATCCGAATTAGGTTTAATTTCAGCCCATGATGCTCAAAATAGACCCAGACGATGCGTCTGCCTCTGACGTCTTCAAAAGTCAAGCCTCTGACGAGAAAGAAAGCGTATGCCTCTGAATTTGATGAAAGTATCTATGTCTCTGAAATAATTGCTGAGCTGAACTACTTCTTCTTTCCGAGGCTTGTTCATGTCAACAATCTCCTTAAAACAAATTCGTCCCCTACCGAAGGTGCAGTAGAACATGAGACGATTGTTTCCCAGGATGCAACGGAAAACAAACGAGCAAGGGCACCACCGAACTCATATCCAACGAACAACAAAAGTGTTTGAACTCTTTCGAAACCAAAAACACATATGGGACAGAGCTAACTCGGGAGTGGAGTTCCTGCAGAGAGCGCAGCGGTCCAGGCAGTCGTCAGTCCTCTCAGTCTTTCCTTCCCTCGGTCAGTCAGTCCTTCCTTCTCTTTCCCTTAAGGGGGGAGGGGGCTCGGGGGAGGGGGTTATCCCTCTCCAACCGAAAGGCCGCTATTACTCCTCCGAAAGGAAGAGTAATAGAATAAGGCCTTAACCGAACTAAGTAGCTCCCTCCTCCAAGGCCGCTATTCCGTAAGGAATAGAATAAGGCCTTTACCAAACAAATAAGACCAAACAAATAAGGCCGCGATTCCGATAGGAATTGAATAAGGCCTTTACCAAAAAAATAAGGCCGCGATTCCACTTCCGAAAGGAAGGGGAATTGAATAAGGCCTTTACCCCTAGAAAGCAAACCTTCACATACCTTATCTTGGGTATGGAGCCAGCGTCGGTCAAGCCGAGGTATTGACGGTGATTCTCAAATATCGCAGAACAGAATGGGATATCGCCAAACCGGATCTGGGCAGAGGAACCGAGGTTATTTCCTTCTACTACCTCGAAATCGAAGCGGAAGAGTTCTGAGTTCTTGAGATCAACCATTGCCGTCTTGTCTTCGCACTCGAGTTACTCAATTGATCCGGCATCGGAGCAGGGAAAGAGAAAACCAAGCAAAAAATGCCAAGCTTTTTTTTTTGGTTTTTTTTCCTCTCTATTTTAAAGACGAAAACAATGTTCTCTATATATAGAAGAAAAAAATAAGTATGACATTTATTATTTATTAATGAGACATCTCGTCTGAAGTATCAAATTAATTAATGGAGTTAATTAACTTTTATGGAACACTAAATAAGTATGTCATTTATCATTCATTAATGAGATCTTTTGTTTGAAGTACCAAATTAATTAATGGAATTAATTAACTTTTATGGAACACTTCAAAAGGTTTGGAAAACAAAAAGACTAGCAAAAATTGGCAGGGCCGGGCCTGCACAATTTTGTTCGGCATTCTTGTACGCAGGAACATTTCCCTTTATTTTCCAACACCAATGAGTGAACTTTGAGCAATAATTTCTCATTCACCTAAGCACCATTTTAAGCATATGAATATACCATTTCGAACTACTCACGGAGGAGTATCCGAATCATTTAATAACAACCACTAACACGAAGTGGATCATGCTTAAAATTGTGCCTTAAAATGCTTACTCATAAGCATTTTCCAACAGATATCCTATATTTGTCTAGAAATTAAGATCTAAATATTAAAAAAATTCAATTTTAAAGTACTTTTATTTTTTAATCCTTTGTCATAAGAGCCTTATTTAAGCAACTCGCTTAGGAGTCCCAAAATTTAATTAGTGTAATTTATGGTCCCCTAAACTAAAATTGAAATCCGGATAATTGAATTTGAAATGTACATAAGCCATTGAACTTGAAATTGAAACATGTTTCATATTTTCAATATTATAAGTTTCAATTTCAATGGCTATTGTTTCAACTTCAATAATCCCAATATCGATACCGAGATACTGTAACTGTGGCAGACTTGATAGCAATGCATGAATACTACATTTAATGCCCAAAAATATAAAAAAAAAAAAGAAATTGACAACCCCTATTTTCCTTTGATAGTTCATAGGGATGGAAAAAATCCAAGCGGGAATAGGGAGGAGCCCAATACATTAATAGTAAGTATAAGCATAATTTCAATATCTGTTAGTTGGATTGGTCAAGTACGAGCATTACTATCCCATATAAAAATCCATGTGTGAACATAAACTTCCACTTGCCAGTACGTGAAAATTGAATACGAGTATAATTTTCGTAACCGTTAGTTGAAGAGATTGAATACGAGTGTTGTAATCTCTATAACATATCCGGCTCATTATCATCCCCAAACAAAAATATAAATAATTAAAATAACACATGCTACCCATAGGGATGCCAAATTTGCAAAGGGTCGGAACGGGACGAGATTTGTCAATCTTAATCCCAATCAATTTATGAAATCGGGATAAATTTTTATCCCGTTAAATCTCGTCTCATCCCATTATTCTGTCCTATCCCGTCTCGCTTGAATTTTCGGGATAGATTTTTTTATTCCATCCATTTTTTAAGACTCGACATAAAAATATATATGTATGGCAAGAACAAAGATAAGCCCATTTAACAATGTCAATATATATTTTTTCAAACCGATAGGCCCATTTAGCAATGTAAAATGTCAATATAAATTTAGCAATGTCAAAAAGGTCATTTTACACACCTTCAAAATTTCACACGAACAAAACTAGAGGTGGCAAAACGAATCAACAAATTGAATTCGTGACGATTTCTAAACGAATCGAATTGTAATGCACTAAATTCGAATTCGATTCATTTATTAAACGAATCTGGATATTAGGATTCGGATTCGATTCGTTTAATAAACGAATATTCGATTCGTTTATTCGTTTACGTAAATCAAACGAATCGAGTCGAATTTATTATCCGTTTACTATTCGCATCCAATTCGTTTACTATTCACATCCGATTCATTTATTATTCGCATTCCATTCGTTTATTCGTTTATATCAAATTAAACGAATCAAATTTTGTATTCGATTTGTATTCAATTCGTTTAATCAAAATAAAATACAAAATGTCAAAATCTAACCATCCATTTCATACCATATTCGTTGTTATAGTCTTAAAATCCATAAAACAAGTTCCAAATTTCAAATTACAGATCAAATACATAAGAACACTTAAAATCTTCAACAACAGATCAACAGTATAACAGAATGAAAGGAAGTTTGACAGCACAACTGTGAAGATGTATAACAGAATGAAGATGTATCTAACAAAAGCAAGCCAACTTATGGTCAAACAACTTCAGCACAATTGTGATTTTATAATTATTGAAATATAAAATATCAGAATCTCTATCCATTTGAAAGGTCACGCAAAGATAAAGCTGTAATCTCTATCCATTTTAATGGTCAAACAACAAACGTTTTTTGCTTACGTTTTTTGCTTTACATTGACAGTTTAGAAAAGATGTTAATATGAAAAAATAACCTTCAAATAGGATGAAGATGCAGCCTATAACATTATTGTTGAAGGTATTCCACAATATGAAATAAAATTAACAAACAAAAATCTTACGGGAAGGTTGAAGAAGAAGAACTGAAGCGTGAAGGCTGCCGAAGAAGAAGAACCGAGGCGTCAAGCTTGCGTGGAGGCTGAAGAAGAAGAACCAAGCGTGCGATTGTCTTGATTTCAGATTTGAGAGAGTTTCAGGTTTAGTTTAAGACTTTGAGAGAGGCGACTGGAGTGGAAGACGTGGGATGCCTAGGTTTAAATTTTTGACTTTTTAGGTTAAACATAAATTACTAAAATATCCATCTTACAGTTAAACAAAAATTTGAAAAATGTAAGGGTAAATTTGTAATAACATTAAACGGGTATTAAACTAATTCAATTCGGATTCGATTCATTTATGATTCATTTAATAAACGAATCCTTAACGAATAAACGAATTGAAGACCTCAAATTCAGATTCGATTCGTTTAATAAACGAACCAAATCAAATTGACCCATTTATTAAACGAATCAAGTTTTCCAAACCCGTATTCGTTTTAAAGGGAATCGAATTGAACGAATAAATGAATCCTGACCCAAATTGCCACCCCTAATATTTATAAGAGCTTGGGACAACATCGAATCATATTTTATCTAAATCGGAGCCTAATTACATCTGATATAGGATAGAGTTATTTTGGTAATTTTATTGATTATTTGCTTTAGCTTTAGGGATGATAATTTGGGTTAAGATTCGTTTATTCATTCAATTCGATTTGGTTTAAAGCGAATACGAATTTGAAAAAATAGATTCGGGTCGTTTCAATTCAATTCGTCTATTAAACGAATCGAATTCAAATTTAAGCTAATTGATTCGTTTATTAGTTTAGGATTTATTTTATTATTATTTTTTACTAGTTATTGTTATTTTTCAATTAATATTCAATAAATTATGGCTAATTACCATAAAAAATAATATAATCGATATTTAGTGAGGTATTTTTAGTACATATATTAATTACATATTTCATATGTATATATTTATGAATAATTAATGTAAATAAATTATGACAATTTATGTTAGTGAATAATATCATGACTAAATGAATATTTGCATTTGATTTGTTTAATAAACGAATCGAATACGAATCATGATATTAGGATTCGTTTAATGAACGAATCGAATACGAATCCATCACATTTTGATTCGATTCATTTATGATTCGATACAAATTCGATTTGTTGATTCGTTTTGCCACCCCTATTTAACTTTTTGGATTTTAACATGGGTTAGTAATTGTTAATTAGTGGTTAACATGATAGTTTTATTAAAAGCTGGATTGTTTTTGGGTAAGTTGGATTAACCTATTTAAAGAAAATATACAAATAATGAAAATAAAACATTAATAAACTTTTTATTTTTTTAATAATAATAATAACAAAAGGAAAGAGTCTTTATATTACTTATTAAAAATTAAAAAGTATTTAAATCTACATTTTGGTTATAATTGATGTTCACAAGTAATTGAGATAAGAATACTTAGATAGGTGTATGTGTGTAAATTAGATGAGACAAAGTTAGAAATGAAAAAATTCAAAAGAAAATGAATGTAGCATCGACTGAAGAGAAGATTAGAGTAAAGTAGAGAAATATGATTAAAATGGTCTGATATGTTTAACATAAATCTCTAAGTGTCTCAATGGATAAAAGATAGCAAATGATATTATCGTACGTCAATTAAATTTTGGTGATATAAAGAAAAAAAGAAAACCAAACCGAATTACAAAATATTAGAGCTCACAATTTAAAAAATTTCACCCCAAGGGGTTGCCTCAGTGGTAAAGGCTTTAGGCTTGAGTGGTTTGCTCCCTCTTAGGTTTAAGGTTCGAATCCCACGAGATGCATTTCCTTAGGGCCATGCCCCCTGGGTTGAAAAGCCAGCGACTTACCCTGATCTGTGTTGGGAAAATTTGTTGGACAATTATGACCCATAGCATCACTATTTGTACAGAACATGATGTTGTTGTACAAATTAACTATGTGACAAAGAAAATTACTTTTTTATCATTTGTAATTGGATTACCTAGATATATAAATGATAAAAGTCCTTATGATTAGCTCCGGATTAATAAGATATGAGACATTATTAATCCACAAAGGTTTAATCATTAACTATCCGTAGTCGTAGTATTATCGAGACTGGACATCGATAATGCGGAATAGACTAGTATTTCACTTGTGCGCGTTGTGGGAGCATAACATCATAGTTCTCATATATTTGGGTATTGGATATTCATGCAAGTGTTATAGGAGGTTTTGTTTACCGATGGTACGGAAACAGCTTCGCTCTGGATAGACCCCTCAGAATCCCATTTGTAACATCCCGCATAAGCCAGGATGCTACCGGCAGGAGACAGGCAAATCCTGACTCCATAAGCCTCTGACTCTGCCGAAATTCCGGCATGACCTCTGCTAAAAATGAGCAACCTGGATCAAGTCCAGCTCCTCTAAACAACCTATTGGGCCCGACACTAATAATATACACCAAATCAATAAACTCAAGACATAATAATTGGGCTCCGTGCCCGAAAATACGTATAAACAAAAACTTTTACAAACTTTAAACTTATACAATACAAATCCTTTACAACTCGACTCATAAACAACTGACTCTCTTTCCCCCAAGACCTGGTGACTGGCTGACTGCAACGCTACTATCCGGCTTCTCAAGCTCTGGTATCTGTGGTTGACCGATCAGGTCGCCATCCTGCAAAACTCAAACAAACTATTGTCTATCTGACTATACAAACATTTATATATTCTGGATTAACTATATATATCTTGTTATTCATTTTACATGTACATTTCTTATTACTGATCCTTTCTATTTATTTACTTATATACACCATAACTATTTACATCTTAAGATTTATAACAAAATCAGTAGATTTTATATACTTTACTAAGTCAAGTTTCATTATGTTTTCGCTGCGCTACTCTGATATCTTAAAATTTACCTATTTATTCTTTGTTAATCTAGTTAGATATCTATTAAAATTATCTTATTTTAATCTTATTGAAATATCATCAAATCAGAATTTTTAAATTATTCTCTCTATTAAAACTTTATCATACGATCTTAAGTCATGCATGCCTACATATAGATGTGTAGTCATATTATTATGCATTAACATTCACAAAGATAACCTCTTACGTAAACGCACCACACATACAGACATCATTCATAATTACATGTACAAGCTTAATAATGAAATCATGCATTAATGTTAGCTATATGCACCTCAAATGATTTCTAGGATGTATAATGTATATGCATATCTAATAAGCTGCACTCTACTTTAACATGCCATGCTTTTATGAAATACTTTGAAAAATTATTTCTAAAACTATTTTCTAACGCTTTTTATAAAAAACTGTCTTTCTGAATACTGTTTTCTAAAAAATATTCATCTGAAAACTGTTTTGAAAAACTAAAGTCTCTATTTGAAATCTGTTCCTCTAAAAACTGAAAGCTGTATCAGAAAACTGAAAACTTTCTCTGGGTTCTGTCTCTGTCTGAAAAACTGGACGTATGAGGGCGTTACGTATCGTCCGTCCCCTCGTACGTCGATCTGGAGGCAGAAGTGCAAAACCATGACTTTGGGGCGCTACGTCCCGCCGTCCCCAAAGCATGCCACAACTGTCTCATAATCTGGGGGTCTAGGGGCGTGATATCTCGCCGTCCTCCTAGCCCATCTGGAGGATCTGAGAGCGTCCCCTCAGTCCTCAACATGTGCACATGTCTCTGAATCCGTCAATTCCATAGTATCCGTCAATTCCAACTGAATCTCAAGTTACATACTGGGGTGAGTTTTTCCCTCATGCCCCGAAAAAACGTAAAACCATGCTTTAAAGATTTTGAAACTGTATCAAATGTTTTCCGAAAACATTTTCTTTCAAAAACATTCTTATCTTGAACTCAATTTATGAAAATCATAATGCACAAATATGAATATACATTTCTCCACGCTACCCTTAATATGCTTTCTAAACTTTTTCTTTAAGTTGTCATATATGTACATGTATATATCCATGCATAGCTATAACTTAATGACATGCGAATCCTATTTTTAATATGCTTTTATCTTTAATGGCCTTATAATTTATATACTAACTCTATAATCAATATACTTCTCGTGCAGATGAACAAGTTCACTAACAATATCAATTCGTCACAATATTATAAACATATACAACCTAACGTTCCTTTTATGTTCATAATATATATATATTCAAAGCATGACTAGTTGTCTTAAAGTGTTAGCAGCTTTAAGTTTAAACTTACTTATCTCTTTTACAATTTCGCCATCTATGTACATGCATATATATTCATGCATATTTGTAAATTAATGACATGTATTCTATTCTTTCATACTTTCTTCTTTATTTATCTTATGTTCTATATGCTTATTCATCATGCTCAAGTTCACTACATACATACTGCTAAAATTACATCAACCCATGCTTAAGTGCATTTCCTGTCCAAGCCACCATGTATTCATCACTACAAAAACTTGCATCTGTACTTACTAAATCATACTCAAGTGCATCACCAGTTGAAATGAGCCTAAAAAGTTTATGAAATTATTCATTACAGCCTGTGATTCATCATCTAATCAACCATTATAATCACAACGAAACACCAACATAACCAATAATTTTAATTATTCTTGGATACCCAACATAATTAAGTAAGTACGATGATGAATACTAATAAAATACCATAACTTCATATTACCCCAAAATTTATCCTCTGTTATTGCAGCATCATGCCAGAATAAATACCCCCTGCTCACGGCATACTCCAACAATCAACAGCCTAGCCTCATCTCTTCTCATCTTAACACCAATAAAACAAAAAAAAAAATGAATCCACCTTAATCTAATTAACCAGCAATCACTTCACCATGGCTGAAAATCACAGGCCAATTCACTTCAAAATTTATCCCACAGTTAAGTCCTTAATAATCCTAAATCAAGCTCATGTTCCTCTTTTCCTCAAAATCTCAAACGACACAATTGAAATTATTAACAAGATTACTAAACTTAAAAGGAGCAATTAGTTAAAACCCATTACCTTTAAAATATCGAAATACAAAAACCCCTCCTTTCTCAACTAACTGCCACTGCCGAACAGGAAGAAAGAAAAGGAAAGAGTAATTGGCTTGCTCAAAGTTCTTAATATTCAAAGTAGGTTTGGAGATTCAAGGAGAAAATTTGGTTAAATGGAAGGGATGATTTTTGTCAAATCTAAAGTTGCTGAATCGAAAATTGGAGGTGAGAGTAGAAGGTTCCAGTTCGTGGAAGGAAATAAAAGAACTCGCTGAATCATACAGGTCGAGGTCACTGCATACGTATAATCATTCCGTCACAGGTATCCAGATTATTCTAGAGATATAGATATAAACGTCAAATCTCTATATAAATAATCTTGTCAACGTATCAATTAACAATCTCTAAATAACATTAATATTCTAAAATAATCCGGGATGTTACACCATTGGTAGTATGACTATGTGTCTATGGGAGTCCGAATCAGGGTAGGTGTATTTGGTCTTAACCTGAGACTTGTATCGCTAATACTTGTGACAATCAGTATATTTTGGTTTTGGTAGTCCAGGGTTTTAACAGGTTCTGGGTACGCCTTTTCTGGGTATATTGAGAATTGTAGTGTATTGGGTGTGATGTCAATATGGAAGTATCACTTCAGTCATATGGAGATGATGATCACACAGAGATACGGAACTGGAACTCTAAGTGCTATAGCCATTGGGGAAGTATGACTTGGTCATGACTTTTGACCGGCGTAAACACACACGTATAACGCAAGCGTACGTATCGTTCAAGTAGTACAAAAAGTATCGATCCCACGAGGACTTAAAACCTTATCTATTAATTTTTATGAGGTTAACTGATTACTGGTATCTAACAAATTGATTTGATTTGGTTGGAAAAAGGCGATGATTCGAAATTTAAAATAAGTAAATAAATTTTTGCTTAAGTGAAATGATGAAAATTCAATTTATAAAAACTATCCAGGGTTGTGACTTATTTCAATATTATTTAAAAGATGAAGTAGTTATCCTATAGTTGGGTAATATATCAATTTATTAACCTGAAACACTAAATTATGTAAAAGCCTCTTCCGATGGTCAATTACAAATACCTAGTATAATCCAATTGAACCATATGTCTATGTCAACCAAATTACCTAGATTCATTAAGTTCAAGTTCCAATTATGGCTACCCCCGCCCGACAGGTATATTCCTATCCTGTAAGGAAATCTATTAAAGGGTTATCTATCCTCAAGGAAGATCGTGGGCTATTGAGTCTAAGGTCTTAAACTTAAAATCCCTATGTCTAGTTCATTTTAAGTTTACCTAATCAATTTAATTAATGACTAGTTAATTAAAGAGCATTAAGATTAAGACTCAATAAATAAATCTTTAAATTACCCAAACTATAATCTAACTCTTATAAACCGGTTAAATTGAAATTCATCACAACCCTAGATAACTAACTTAGTTACGACACATAACTAGGGCTAAAAACTTAAAAGACTTAAAATAAAATTGCATAAAGTAAATGCGGTAAAATAAATACTGAAAGTGAAATAAAATAAAATTGCTAAGGTAAAAGGAATTACTTCTACTACTACTAATTTAGATAATCTCCCATAAAATAATATATAAACTTGTGATTATTACCAACCGACCAATCTGGCGGTATCCTGATTAAGTCAAATTAAGTCCAACCAGCCATAAAGGCGGAACCAAAATTAAATTTACCAACCGACCAATCTGGCGGTATCCTTTCTTAATCAGGTTTAACCAAGTTAAATTAATTTACCAACCGACCAATATAGCGGTATCCATTTTTAAGTCAAATTTTAAATAGTAAATATATTATTTTTAAGGGAGATTAATCTAAATAGCAATAGTAAAAGAATTACCTTTCACCCTAGCATAGGGAAGTTACCTCCTCATAGTTAATAGTAAAAACTGTAAAATAAAGAAAGTAAATTATTATTATTACAGAACGTAATTAAAAATTACAAAACTAAATTAAAAGAAACTTAGAGAGAGAAGCACTCCCTAATTACATAGAAGAAGTGAGAGAGAATGGTACACTGAAATCTGAAATTTCGCGCTCTATTTATAGGCAAAAAATTACTGTTCCAGCGTCGCGACGCCAAAGCCCGCAGCGTCGCGACGCTGGCTTTTGTCGACGTGGCACGCTCTGGTTCGCCGGTTTGAAGATTCTGGATAAGCTGATAAGGTAACACGTGGCGAGGCGGCTAAGACTCAATTATTATGCTGACGTCATTGATGACGTGGCGCTGACATGGCAAGGCGGCTGAGATCAATTGTCGGCACCATAGGATTGCGACACGTGTCGCTCTGTCATTGGCTGATGATGACGTGGCGCGTTGACTCGTTTGACCTGCTGACGTGGATGATGATGTGGCAAGACATGTGGCATAGTTGACTCGTTGACCAATGACGTGGCGCTGACATGGGATGACACGTGGCAATTGTGAGTGTCGGCACCGTAGGATGCTGACACGTGGCACAGCGCACGTTAGCAGATCGGCTGTGATGGTGACACGTGGCACGACGCATGTTAGCAATGTAGGGGTTGGTGCTCAGAGCGCCAATTCCCGGTTGTATTTTGTTCAATACTTCTGTAAAACATTATTATTAGTAATAATATATGCAGTTTCTATAATATAATCTAATCTTTTATATGGTAAAGACGTAATGACCCTAGAATGATTAGTCATGATACAGTTGCAAAAGCGTCGCAACGGATATTGAGTCGTATCATGACGTTGTCATTCTCAGACAGTTCCTGGTCAAGGTTTACACTACTTGGTCAGTATAGTAAACCCGTTGAGACCGGTACATGTCGTATACTGGAATATATGATTCCAATGGTTTCTCAATGAACCATAAGTCTTGGAGACTAGTATAAACATGTAGGTGTTTATAGTGGATAAACACTGAACGACTCACCGAAGATTCTTAATGGATGGTACACCAGCGTCAATAAGAATCTTCTTGGGTTGAGTAGCACTTGTGATTCTTAGACTTGAGATGCCATTGTGGGCACATGAGACATCTTCTACACTTAGATGGTAGTCACGTCACCGATCTATTTAGATCAGACCTTCGCCTATTCGTTGGGTGTAGATAGATCCTCAGGGTGTCCTATGTGTGTCAAGATAGGATCCGTCAGTTCTGTGTACCAGAGCATAGGTAGTCCATATGATTAGCAATCAGATAAAACCATGGGCCCGTGGTAAGTTTAGAAGCTAGTTCTAAACATTCTTTTTGAGATTGTTAATAGAATAGTCGACTGGATAATCCCGATAGAGATTTGACGTTCATATCTATATCTCTGGGATTTATCCGGATACCTGTGACGGAGGAATTATACATTTGCGATGACCTCGACCTGTATGGTTTAGCGAGATTATCTGTGATCGTCATAATCTACGGGTGGATAGATTATGGACATGAAATTTGATTTCGTGACGGATATACCTGAACCTAGAGAGTCTCAATAATGAAACATACTTGTTGAGCACTAGAGCAACATAAATAAATAATATTGATTATTTATAAAGTCGTTTAATGGTTAAACGCAAGATACATGCTAAAGACACTAGATAGTCATTTACTTAATTATTGTGTATTTACATTTAATACTTGATTAATTTAAATACACATTAATTAATAGTCAAAATGAGTTATTTGACTTATTTCCTAAATGAATATATGTTTTTAATATTTAATGTAAATATTATACATATATTTAATATATTTGTATTTGATTAATTAATTAATTATTTAATTGTTAAATGATTAAATTAATTAAAATATAAATATCTTATGTTAGGATAATTAAAGTAAATGACATTAGTTGCATTTGTTGACCAAGATAAATATCTAATAAAGTAGTTTATAAGATATTTGTGCAAGTTGACATTATGATAATTGAAATTAAATTGAAATTACAATTTCTTGAATTTGGCCATGAATTTCGGCCAAGGTGTAATTGTTACACATATAAATTGTTTTTCATTTTTCATTTCACTTAACCTAATACACTTTACCAAAAACAAAAGTTCCATTGATGAAAGACAAAGAAAGAAAGTGAAGGAGAAAAAGAAAAAAACCTAAAGAAAAGCTTGGATTTTGTAAGTTTCTTAAACTTGCTATTAGAAAGGAATTTGTTCCTTATGATCTAGGCTATCTCTCATGAGTTTCTAAAGTTATTCTTTTCTTTATTTCTTGTGGTTTTTGATGATGGAAATTTGTTTAAAAGTGTTGAGCATGTATGATGAACAAAGAATGTAACTAGTGTAGTTATATGTATTCTTTTAAGGTTTATGAAACCATGTTGCTATTCTAGAGTTGTTGACCCACTCTTAAATGACCTAGATTTGATCTTGAGTTGTTTCATTGTGTTGAGACTTGAATTGGATGAAAGATTGATGATTGAAACATTTGATTTAATGTAATTAGCCTAATTTGTCCATTTTGTGGAAATTGAAAAATTAGGGTTTCTAACTAATTCCAAATTTGGGGGTTTTCATATATGTTGAGCATTTGGGTGTGTATATGATGCATGCAAAGTTTCATGTTGATTGGATTTCATTTGGATGAGTTTTGAAGCATGAAATGACCAAATGGTCAACTTAGGCACCATTTGGTGCTCTCGGCATTTGTAAGGAAATTTGGGGATTTTGTGGCTTTTGGTGTTTTGATGTTTTGAACATGCTAAGTTCATCTTAGAAATGATTTAGAATCATTCAAAATTGATTGGATCAATTTCGGACTAAAA
The DNA here is from genome assembly GCA_019454045.1 of Zanthoxylum bungeanum. Taxonomy (NCBI): domain Eukaryota; kingdom Viridiplantae; phylum Streptophyta; class Magnoliopsida; order Sapindales; family Rutaceae; genus Zanthoxylum; species Zanthoxylum bungeanum. The sequence goes on from SKCR01031872.1 coordinate 55,630, forward strand.
TGGACAAAATACCATATAAGGGTAATTTGGTAATTTCACTTGAATTTGATTCATTTGAAATTTTATTTCATTATTTGATTATTGGGTAATTAAATAAATGTGTTTATTTATTTAATCCAAGAAAAAGTTTTGAAATCTGAAAATCGGATTTTTTCACCGCTTCCGCTGCGTTACCGGATTCACCCCTAAATAACCCCTTCAAGCAAAGTCAAACTTCTCAAATTCTGACCCGTTGACCCGACGCACGTTAGCACTTTCGGCGCATTCTGGGCGTTGCGCCTCTGGAGGTCCTGGCGTCGCGACGCCAAAAATTACCAAAATGACCTTTTTTGCTGATTTTCACAGTTTTGCTCAAAATCACCTCCAGAATGTCCTGAAACTTTATTTATCTACAAAATAACACAAAACACATCAAAATATTCACAAGACTCAAGAAACTATACAAAATATTTGGATAAATGAGTGGGAAAAAGTGATATATTTACCACTCATCAACTTTCTGATCATAAAGAGACTAGTTGCTTGTGATCCGATATATGCTTCGTGCGGGGCAGACACAACTCCAGCCCCAGGCCTTGCATGTGACATCCGATACTGGATCGTAATACGCAATACTACGTATACTATGCCTGACAAAGATCTTATATTCCGCAGCAGAATATTTCTGGAGAATTGGGTAGGCACAGTGTTTTGCTAGAAGCCAACCATGTCTTGTAAATCGGTAAATACGTGGTAATAGGCTCGCACGTATTCGGATAGTTCGATAACCGTATTTACTTCCAACATATCCATGGATCTCTTGGGTGGCATCCCAAGATTCACCGATGATGTTTGACTCGAACAATATTAATCTGAGATTAATTATGAGAGAGAATATTAATCTGGGATTAATTAAGAGAGAGAGAATATTAATCTGGGATTAATAAGAGAGAAAAAATTAATCTGAGATTAATTACGGCAAGAATTAATCTGGGATTAATTATCAGATAAAGAATTAATCTAGGATTAATTGCGTCGAGAATTTATCTGGGATTAAATTCGTCGAGAGAGAGAACGCGATTAATTTGGAATTAATCGGTAAAATAAATTTAATAGTTAAATTAGATTTTACTATTTTATTTATTTAATTGGGCTAAATAATATATTAGATATATTAATTGAAATTGGATTTCAACTAGGGATGGCAATTTTACCCACAAACACGCAAACCCGCAAAACCCGCCCGCAATGGGTAGGATTTGGTAAATATATTAGTGGGTGCGGTGCATGTTTGGTAATTTAAAGTAGAACCCGCTGCGGGTGCAGTGCGGGTTTGGTAGTTAAGAAAAAAATGCGGGTATCCGTTGCGGGTAGCTGCATACTTGCAATATTATTTTTTTTAATTAATATCTTTAGGAACCTAAACCTAAAACATTAATCCACAGTTCCACACTCTCACTCAGCCGCAGCCCGCAACCTGCCCATCTGAAGATTTTTGCATGACTATTATTATTTTTTTTAACCACACTTCTTAATAAAATTATAATACAAAAATTTGGATTAATTTCATATGATCAGAAACGAGAGAGGAGCAAAATAAGCTAGTGTTTGCAGCAACTTCAGTAGCTTTCCTGCTTCTTCATTACACTTACACTTACACCACTTGAGCTTTGTAAGCATCACTTTAATTACAATTAGCATAAAAAAATATGACCAAAGATTGGTGATTACTTTTTAGCTTATTGTCGATTAAATTGGCTAACTTAGATCATTATAATTATGAAGGGAAGAACTCGTTTTAATTATGTTTATATGAAAAAATAAACATACGGTACCAAGTCTTTCATACATTATATTATCTATGTACTGTATATACATACATTGCATGTTGTATATGTTAAATGAAAAACAAATGTGAAAACTATAGCTAGCAATTAAAAATAAATTATTTGATTAAAAAATTATATTATTAAGAACACAAAGTAATTCAATATTTTAAAAACCCGCAAAAAATTCGTTGGGTACCAATGCGGGTTTGGTAATTTATTTTTATATGCGGTGCGGGTTTGGTAATGAAAATTAAAACCCGCAACGGGTATGGTGCATGTTTGGTAATTTATTTACATATGCGGGTGCGGGTGCGGGTTTGGTAATGGCAAACCCGCACCATACCCTACCCACTGCCATCCATAATTTCAACAATAAATTAAATTGAATTTTAATTTTAGCGAACGAATTAATTTGGAATTAATTCGCGAGCGATTTTCATAATAATTTTACTGTGTATTATTATTTAATTAAATTAGATTTAATTATATCGTGATGAAAATTCGTTTAATTGGATTAACGAATCCGAACCCGAAGTGTGTTGTGCAAACCCACTTGAATTTTGAATTTAAAGTTGGGTCATTTCACTTAAATGAAGGTGATAGGGATACTCACCCAAGAGTTTTGGAAGCTTTAACATCCACAAAAATTTTGAACTCAAGCCGATCAATGTAAGTATTTTGCAATTTATTTTGATTTTATTCACACACGAATCACACTTAGTGGATCCCGTGACATGTCTAGGACACTTACAAGCTTTTGAGGGCACGGGGCACAGGTCCCGGGGATTAGTCGAGGTGCGCGTAAGCTGGCCCGGATACTCCGGTTATCCCAAAAAAAATAAAAGAAAAGCAAATGAATACATCTCTCTTTCTTGGTCTGTCCTCATTGATACAATGAGAAGAAGAAAGAATTTTTTTTTTTTGATTTTATGGTACAATAATTTCATAATCTAAAATTAAGATATGATGTGATATTAGAAAAGACCAAGAAGAAGCACCAACAAACAAAGAGCATATGAGAACCAAACTATTAAAAAGGTCATTCAAACGTTTTGCATATGAACTGGGAGAAGTAGCAGGGCTTGGACTTGCACCAGCAGTAGTGACATTGTCCTTAGAGCAAGTGTAGGTGCAACGACGAGGACTAACAACTCGGTAAACGCCTTCGCTGGTTAGGATAAAGATATCCTTCCGGTTGTCCTCTCCGAATGAGTAAATGTATCCAAGAGATGGAAGATCATTTCCTGGCAAGACTTTGCATTGTATAGGCGAGTCGCGCGCACAGCTGAAAGTAATTTGGCTAGCGGTAAAGTTGCCGCTGTTTTCGGGGCTTTCAGTTCCTGCCCATATAGCAGTAGCATACAAATCTGCATACAAGTACCTGCAAATCCAATGACACATCAGTAAACTTGTAAGAAAAGCCTTAAGTTTTGTCAAGTTACAAAAGCTAAGCTACCTTCCAGCCATGCATGGATCAGCTGTGGAACGGTAGAAGTAGCCTCCGGTGATTGATGCTGATCCTTCTTTCTTGTTAACATCAGAGTGATTGTTGTTGGCGACTTGATCGCTTAATTGGATTTTGATGACGTCAACGCAATTGATGACTTCGACGTACAATCACGAAGCAATACAAAAGTGTCGAAGCGTATGGGGTGAAGAGCGAGAATGTAAAGACTAGCGGCAAATCGAAGATAATGATTAAGAGCTAAATTTTATTGTAAGTGAGTTTACTCAAGTGATCTAAAGCTCTTAGGAATCATACATTTTGCATCACTTGCATTTAAAATGGCTTAGAATGCTAAAAGAATCATTTGCATTTTATTTGCACCAAAATGAACTTCATGCACAAGTGCATCGGTAAATGATCTTCTAAAAACTAGCAAACGGTTGAATTAAACTTCAAATGATATACCGTTAGATATATATGTGTCTCTAGTTTGCTACGGTTCAAACGGAACACAATTCTGATACATAGAACTTTTTCTAGAGCCATTTTACTACAACATGTTCAGATGTGCGTTTTCTGCATACATGTCACATTAGAAAAATTCCGTAAAATTCATCTTAATGTTTTTGGAGCTGAAATATTTACAGTAGCTAGATCTATGTGTCTAGTTTATGGAGAAATTTATGGATCATGATTTGGAATTTTCTAGAGAAAGTTATGACCAAAATACCAAGTGTCGTCAGTCTTGACTGGTCATGCACATTCTGAAACCAGGGAGCTCCATGCCGGTTTGCTCGCCGGTCTTCATGCCGGTTTTGGCTGAGAAAAACATGCTCTCTGGAACCAGGGAGCTCCTCGCCGGTCTCCTCACCGGTTTGCTCGCCGGTTTTCTCGCCGGTCTAACGGCTAGTTTTTCGAACGTTATATAGCCGTTGGGAGATATTGAAACCCTATACCGGCATGCCGGTCTCCTCGCCGGTTTGCTCGCCGGTCTCGCTGTAAGTTGGGGAAAGCTTTGCATTTTATTATAAATAGAACCCCAACTCCTTTGCCTAAAGTCAGAAATCTAGAAAACCTTCATATACATTCTCTAAGGCAAATAAAGAGTGTCATACACCTTCATATTCATAAACACTCATCCAAGCTCTCACACACACCTTCCATACATTTAGTGAGCTTAGAACACTTGGGTTTGCTCTCACAAAATCTTCTTATTATTTGTGAGTGCCCAAGTGTGTTTTAATTCTTCTTTATCAAAAACACTTGTGATTTGTGAAATCCCATCGTTTGGGTAATTTGTAAAGGTTGTGAGTGCACCTACGTAGAAAACTCAATCTTGTAAAAGGTTTGGAGTGCGCCTTGGCGGAAAACTCTTGGTTACGAGTGAACCACGGAAAACTCGATTTTAGTGGAAATCTTCAAGCGAGGCTTGAAGGAGTGGACGTAGGCACGGTTAGCCGAACCACTATATATCGCGGTGTCGTATCTCTCTTTCCCTACTCTTTTACTATTTGCAAGTTTGATTACATTTATAATATTGATTAGAAACTTGCATATAGGCTATTAATTGGAATAGAGAAAATTGCCTAAAACTCCCACTTAGTAATAAGAGCTTAAAATCGGCAAAGATTTTATAATTCCGCATTTATAGCGATAACCCAATTCACCCCCCTCTTGGGTATAGAGTTTCTTTGTCGCTATTGCTTGTAGGTACTTTCAATTGTATCCCAAAACTGGAAATATTAGGCTACCAGAATTTAGAGGCATAGTTCCTCCAGATGATGCTGGAGCCGAGTAATGATAAGGTCCCTCGTAAAGACTCCAGCCATAATTTCCACCTCTGGTGATGATATCAACTTCTTCATATACATCCTGTTGAAAAAAAAATTGAGTTGTTGAATTTTGTAAGCATATTAACAGTTGATCAAAGGTTATTTTGAAGCACAAACCTGTCCAACATCAGCACACATGAAGTAAGAAGGCCAATCAGAATCAAAACTGCAGCGCCAAGGATTTCTTAATCCTAAAGCCCATATTTCAGGCTGCAATTCATTATCTTCACTGAAAGGATTGTTATTGGGGATAGAGTAGTTTCCCCACAAACCGAGTTTCTCAATTTCTGCCGCACCTAGATATGATAGACAAGCGTCAGTGAGAAATGAATGTTTAGTAACTGAAAAGCGAGATTAGACCACTCTATTAAACTTCTACTGGAAGGAAAATATGAAATAGGCAGCACACAGTATTAACAACACAACTAAACAATGAAACACTATGCTCACTTGGCATATTATCAACATCAAGTCTCATGATCTTTCCGAGCAATGATTTCTTGTTCTGCGAAAACTTGTAGGGATCGTCTGTACCACCACCATCTCCCATCTTAAGTATAAATACCCATATATTGGTCCAAAAAGTATTTGTCCACCATGATGACCTGTAAATGGGAGGCCCATGGTAAAGATCCTTCTCACTTCTGATGGATTGGCACTTTTTGCCTGAAAATAGATCAGAGAATCAGTTGAAATCCTGGAGTTAAAATTGTATTAGGAAGAAACTGGGTTGAAATTTGATATGATATATGGACTCATACCGAGGCTGGTTCAGATGCAGAGCCATTAGCAGTATACTCCACTATAACAGTTTGATACTGACATGGTTGGGCTCCATTATCACCGCGTAGTTTAGAAGGATCACAATTCACATCCGAATTACATGAACATCTACCAGCACATGCTGGCCACTTCACTTTATCACAGTTGAATGAAGCAAAAAATCTGCCATTTTTTGTGAAGTTTGGATGAAATGCCATACCCATCATACCAAATTGAGTATCATAGTGAACTTGATCAGTCAGATCTACAAAGGGACTGGATTCATCAAGCTCTATTGTTTTTCCTAATCCTTGTTCTGGAATAGTCGCCAACCAAATCTTGCCTGGTTGGTCAGAGAAGAACACGTGGTTGGAACCATCAGGGTGAGCTACCATATTGAGGTAAGAACCTTTCCCAATTTTCTCAAGGCACAACCCATGTGGAGGGTTAGACATTCTAGTGTTGTTTAGTGTGACAGGTTCACCATCAAAACACACTGATCCTTCCATAGATGTTCCACCAAAGGCATTACAGAAATCAGCTTTCGACTGCCAGAACTCAGTCAATTTGGTGAAATTGGAATTTACTGGTGCTCCGGCTTGACCTTGTAATGAAGGCGAGAAGGGGAAATTACGAATAGATACATTCTGACATGTATCCCATACTTCAGAACAGAAGTCACTAATTCTAGCTTTACTGGACTAAGATGAATTTGAACCAGTGGAGTTGCATAGTAGCGGAACTGGCCGAATTACAGAATTAGCAGTAAATAACTCCCTCGAAAACTGATCACATTTATGTAACAGCAGTAATGAAGAAACGAGACGCATGGTGAACCTTTCCTCAAAATAAACAACACCAAATGACATGAAAAGAAAAGCTAGAAAAATCTTTGCCCCAAATTATCATCAAACGAACTAAAAATCAGCAGGAACATTAGAATTCCATTCAATAGATAAAGATATGCAATTAAATATGAATATGCTCTCAGGCAATTAAGCACTCAACCAATGCAAAGTTTTAAAATTTGACAGCAGCATAGGGAAATTCTAGTCTTATCATCAGAGGATCAAAGACTTACTGCGCAAAGAATTGATTTCAGGAGAGAAGCACAGGCAGGATCAGAGATATTCATTGCTTGAAACTGCTTCTACACTTGTGAATCTTCTGTGGAGTTGCAGCATGTCTTGCCATTGTAAGGGCAGAAACTTAGTGTTGTGTTCAGAGTAATTGGAGCCTCTAAGTAAAATTAAATCAGGGAAAATAACAAATCAAATGAAAATTCTATACAATAACATAAACTGCAGTGAAAGAAACTCACTTGAATCAATGCATAAAGGAAGGGAAAATGAAGGACCAAGAAGCAGTAGAAAGTTAGCACAAAGGAAGATAATAGCAAGAACTCCTCCCATCTCTACCAAATTGACAGACAAGAACAGATATTATATTGCAGGTTTCATCTTAAGAAGCAAAATTGTTTGGTTGGTTGTAGAAAAATATTATTTACATATACAATTTTTGTTGGTTTTGAAACATTCTTCCCAGTACCAACACCTAAAAAGTGCCCCATCATATCAGGCCGGTCTTATAATTCCTTTAATACTTTCAATATTTGTACGTGTGAATCAAACTTCCGATTTATATTATTAGATTTTATCGTAACTAAACTTGATTCTTAAAATATCATAAATATTGTAATCTGAGTTGAAATCCTCTTGTATTTTAAGTGATGATGTTTATGAATCAAAGCTTTCATTACCCTCCAAAAAAAAAAAAAAGTGCCCTACCACAAAATATTAAAAACTCTTCAGATTCCAGAAGAAACAATGTTTTCAAGGAGGTGATATAAGGTGGTATATGATGTGCCGGGTGTATATGTCATCTCTCATACAACAGACAGGCCCCGCACAGTTATGAAGTCCGCCTGCTGTGAAAGAGATGACATATACACCCGGCAGATAATATAATTTTCGGTTTTCAAGTCCGTTAGTTTTATTTTAACTCAACTGCCAAAAAGAAAGTTGACTTTAGCTTTTGACATTTTCATTTTTTAAACTCCATGAATCAAATGGAGAGAGCAATTGGGCAGTGTACATAGTTGACCTGTAAATGAATTTCTTTAATGGAAAACACTGTGGGGTTAGGTGAGAAGAAATACACCCACTCGTTTTCACAAAAAAACCAAGTTGTATATACTGATCTTGGTTTGAGTTTTATGTGTATGTGATGTGTGGATGATAGTATAATCGGTTATTTTAGATACTCGATATTATCCGATTAAAATTATTTAATATTGGAATTTGATGGATTTAAAATCACATTATTTAAAATCACTCAGTCAAATACTTATTATTTTGTCAATGTTATGTATAAATATCACTACTCTTTATTAATTAGTTACAACACTTCAGTCATACATCCGTTTACTCTTTGTTCAATTTTCGGCTGGCCATAAATTCACAACTCATACTCACACACATGTACATAGATGTGTAAATTTCCATGTAAACTATAAATCATTGTTGTGTAATATGATCAAGCACCTGGAAAGACATCATCCGGTTGAACTTGGAATTGATACGACACAAACTCAAATGGCCAGGTACGCATCATCTAGTAGAGGTACGAGTGCTGTAGATTTATTTAAATATTCTGATGCAAAAAATAGAGAAGAATTTGTGAAATTAACTTGTATGACACATCTTTCTTTAAGCTCTGGTGAAAAGCTTCATTTTACTAATTACGTGCATAATGCTTTAAATCCTTATGCATGTAGAATGACTCGAAACACAACAAAACGTCATATTTTTAAATTATATAAAGATGGTAAAATTATTTTAAATGACATATTTAAAGAGATAAAAGGTCGTATTTCTATATGTTCTGATATTTGGAGTGACCATTGGCAAACACACTCATACATGAGTGTGACTTGTCATTGGATTGATGCATCATTTACCATGCAAAAATGATTTATTGCATTTAGAGTTTTTGATGACCAACATACTGCACAAAATATTTATAGAATGATGAAGGTAATTTTTGATGAATATGATTTACTGCATAAAATTTTAACAATTGGATTTGATAATGCATCTGCAAATACTGCATCCATCAATGATTTAAAATCCTTATGTGAACCAAATTTTGGGGGTCGATTTTTTCATATTCGTTATACATGTCATGTCATTAACTTATGTGTTCAAGACGGTCTAAAATTATTATCACCTTTCCTTAATCCTATTAAAACAGTACTAAATTGTATTTGGTCATATTCTCAAGTTAGGAGAGAATGGACGGAGTTTTGTAAAATAAATGGTATTAAACCGATTAAATTTTCAAGAGATGTTCCAACACGTTGGAATTCAACTTATTTTCTTTTATGTCAAGTATTTCAATACAAAGATGCATTATGTAGTTTTTTTTCTCAACATGTTCAAAATGTCACACTTTATCCTAGTCAATGGGATATTTGTGAAAACATTTTAGATATTTTAAAAGTTTTTAATGAAGCTACTTTAACTTTTAGCGGTGTTTATTATCCAACATCACATTTATTTCTTCTTAAAAGTTTTAATATTGTTGGTGCTCTCGATGAACATGATGAAAATAGCGATCCTAATGATATTGTTTTGTTAGAAGCCATTACTGTTATGAAGGTAAAATGGTTGAATTATTTTAGAGACATTCATTTACATTATCTTATTGCTGTTGTTTTTGATCCTAGATTTAAATTAGAAGGTTTGAGTGGTGTTTTACAAGCTTACTATGGTTATTTAGGAATATTAGATGAAATTGATATTACAAGAATAATGACGAAATTAAGAAATGATTTAATTGAGTTATTTAATGATTATATTGTAAGATATAACTTAGGAATATTAGGTGAATCTAGTAGTAGCGACCCGGTAATTCAAACAAGACTTAGCGCAGGGGATCGTTGGTTATTGCAACGAAATAAAAAAGTTAGGGATACGACAACTAATAACCCCGAATTAGATAATTATTTATCTACAAATTTCGAGTTTCCTACTGAAAGTTTAGTTAGTAAAAATTTTAAAATCCTTGACTGGTGGAACCGACATCAAAATATATATCATGTTTTATCAAATTTTGCTAAAGAGATGTTGGCAGCATCTATTTCCACCGTTGCGGTTGAGCAAACCTTCAGCTTGGGAGGCAATATATTGGAAGCTAGACGATCTTCATTACATCCAAGCACTTTAGAAGCAACAGCTTGTGTGGATGATTGGACTCGAGCTGATCTGAGACAACAAGAAGATGCCCCCGATGATTTTGAAGATTTGTTTGATAATGCATCTGCAATAACAAGTGCAAGAGGAACCGGAGCTGAATGATCAACTGATAATGATGATTGATAATTGTAAAATTGTAAATTTACAAAGGGGAAATGTCTTAAAATTGTAATGGAACTACGTGAGCTTTGATTCCTCTCACCCCTGGAGGATACATAGGCAACTTAAATTTTTAAAAATTTAAGCTCAAGCTCTTCAATGTAATAATTTTTATTTATTTATAAAATTAATCTCATTTATTTTAATTTATTTTCGAAATTTTAAAAAAAGGTTCAGAACCGAACTTGAACCGGAAACGGACCGGTCGGTTTTGGTTCGGTTCAAGGTTCTGGTTCCACTTAAGTGTGGAACCCTAGAGAAAGAAGATGAAACTTCATGGATGCAACCGATCAGAAAATATTTGGAACCAGGAGAAACACCCGAGGACAGAAAGGAAGCCAGAAAGCTAAAATTCAAAAGCACCAAGTTTTCCTTAATCGAAGGAGTACTCTACCGAAAAGGCCACACCGTACCCCTCCTGATATGCTTGGAAAAAGAGGAAGCGGATTATGTGCTCAGGGAAATCCACGCAGGCATCTGTGGAAGTCACGCCGGGGGAAGATCAATCGCCTTTAAAGCCTTAAGAAAAGGATTTTACTGGCCAACCATGCATCAGGACGGTGTGAGGGTAGCTCAGAAATGCGAAGGTTGTCAGAAAAACGCCAACCTCCACCACCAGCCAGCAGAACAATTAACCACCATGTCCAGCCCATGGCCTTTCGCGCAGTGGGGGCTGGATATCATAGGACCAATGCCAAAAGGGCGAGGGCAGGCAAAGTACGCAATCGTGGCCATAGACTATTTCACCAAATGGGTAGAAGCCGACCCCCTATCCACCATCACGGAGAAGAAGGCCACAGAGTTTTTGAAAAGGAATATTATCTACAGATTCGGGATTCCCCGAGCAATCATCACTGACAACGGAAAGCAGTTCGACAGCAAGGGGTTCAGGAAGCTCTGTGAATACCTCCAGATCGCCCTAAAATTCGCCTCACCAGCCCATCCCAAGTCAAACGGACAGGTTGAGGCTACAAACAAAACCATCAAGACAAACCTCAAAGCTCGGCTCGGATCATGCAAGGGCCTATGGGTTGAGGAATTACCAGAGGTACTATGGGCACATCGGACGACCTACAAAGATTCCACAAGGGAGACACCATTTTCCCTGTCTTACGGATGTGAGGCCGTCATTCCAGCAGAAATCGGGGTAGCAACTCACAGGGTCCGCCACTTCGGGAATGAGCAGAACGAAGAACTTATCAAAAACCACATCGACCTAATCGAGGAAAGGAGAGAGAGATCAGCTATGAAGGCAGCAGTTTACCAACAAAGAGTGGCCCGCTTCTACAACAGAAGAATTCGGACACGCTCCTTCCTCCAGGAGATTTAGTATTGAGAATGGTCACCTTGAACACCCGGCGACCAGAGGAGGGCTCACTAGGTGCCAAGTGGGAAGGTCCATACAAAGTCACAGAGGTAGTAAGGCCAGGGGCGTACACCTTAGAACAGATGGACGACACAAGACTGATAAAACCGTGGAACGCCGAGATGTTGAAAAAATACTTCCAGTAAACTCTGCCCTCCTTTCTTTTTTTTACGGCAACCCAACAAGGAACAGAAACTCAGATAGAAAGCCTCTCTCAAAATGACCCGCAGAGAGTTGTAAGAAGGGCAGTATGTCCCCAAATATAAATAAAACTTTACTTTTTTCACCTGCTCTTCTAAAAACAAAATTTGCAAAACCGTATTCAAAACCCCGGGGACATACTCGTCACAACAGTCCGAGGTCACTTAACTATTCGGCTCGGGGTCGGGTTACGTCCCACCAAGTCATGATCATTGGTCTAGGGACGGGACATTCCCCCAGAACCAAGTATCTCTATTGGCTCGGGGTCCTCAGGGACATACTTGATGCATATGATCTGTGAGAAGCATGGCACGGGGAGGGATGATACCCCCGTAGCGATTGCATACTCCAAAGCTACCGAACATAAGGAGGAACATGCCCTTAAATGAGACGAGCACTCTCTTACCCGATGTAACGGATCCGTGGGAAAGCATAGCACGGGGGATGATGATGCCCCCGCGACGATTGCTAGCTCCAGTGATACCGGATCTAAGGAGGAATATACCCTTAGCATCCCAGACACTCTTTGATCCGTTCATCATTTAGATCCAAGAGAGGCGCAGCACGGGGAGGCGTTGTGCCCCTGTGGCGTGTGCCTGCTCCAGCGCAGTAAGGAGGAGCCCTCGCAGAAATATACAGGCTCCATAGCAACCCGACGTATAAAGGATGTGCCCTTACCATTTTAAGCGCTCTACTGATCCAAATCCTGGTTCGCCGGGTCGCTGAATTGAAAGATTCAGAATTATGTTTTGGAGACCTCGGACAGGACGCTGTCTTGAGGCATCCATGTTGTTGTTTATACTTACAAAATATTTTTTGGATAAGTGCTAAGTCACCTCCACATTTTTTACCGTATTTTAAAAAAAGTTTTGTTTTTGTTTTTCACTAGACCGGCAAGGGGACGCCCGTGCTGGATTTGGTAGGACTTCAAAAGGTTGATTCACTTCCTTTCTGTACAAGTCCCAAAAGATTACCCAGTTCGGAGCTGGATTTCATTCCGCCGAGGCCATTAGACTAATCGGCTCGGGGTCGGGTTACGTCCCATCGAGTCAGTCTTCCTTTGGACTGGGGAGGTAACATTCCCCCGAGCCAAGTGTTTCATTCAGTTCGGGGTCGGGTTACGTCCCGCCGAGTCAGTCTTGTTTTGGACTGGGGAGGTAATATTCCCCCAGAGCCAAGCGTTTCATTCAGCTCGGGGTCGGGTTACGTCCCACCGAGCCAGTCTTCTTTTGGACTGGGGAGGTAACATTCCCCCAGAGCCAAGCGTTTCATTCAGCTCGGGGTCGGGTTACGTCCCACCGAGCCAGTCTTCTTTTGGACTGGGGAGGTAACATTCCCCCAGAGCCAAGCATTTCATTCAGCTCGGGGTCGGGTTACGTCCCACCGAGTCAGTCTTCTTTTGGACTGGGGAGGTAACATTCCCCCAGAGCCAAGTGTTTCATTCATTCAGCTCGGGGTCGGGTTACGTCCCACCGAGTCAGTCTTCTTTTGGACTGGGGAGGTAACATTCCCCCAGAGCCAAGCGTTTCATTCAGCTCGGGGTCGGGTTACGTCCCACCGAGTCAGTCTTCTTTTGGACTGGGGAGGTAACATTCCCCTAGAGCCAAGTGTTTCATTCAGCTCGGGGTTGGGTTATGTCCCACCGAGTCAGTCTTCTTTTGGACTGGGGAAGTGACATTCCCCCAGAGCCAAGTGTTTCACTCAGCTCGGGGTCGGGTTACGTCCCACCGAGTTAGTTTTTTTTTACTGGGGAAATAACATTCCCCCAGAGCCAAGTGTCTCGCTCAGCTCGAGGTCGGGTTATGCCCCTCCAGCTCATGAAGCTCCCCGCAGAAGGGCCTCAAAACGTTCGGATAACATGAAGCATAAAAGAAAGACAAAAAAAATGGGGGGAAGAAAGATAAATATATTAATACATTGATAAGAGTGTACAAAGTTATTACAAAAAAAGAGAGAAAGAGTTAAAGTGTACACAGGGCCCCGGCCGGGTTACCCCTTCTCAGTCAGCCCGCACAGGGGCGGGAATTTCTCCCTCGGCTAGCTCAGACGGCGGAAGGATCGGCTCAACCTCAGGAGGAGGAACAGCAGCTTCAACCTCGGCAACATGTGTCCCCTCAGGTTATGATGTACGTAGTAAGACTTCTGGTTCCTTTTATCCGGGGGGAACCTCCTGAGGTCGGGTTCTATCAAGAGGCCTTTTTCTTGTATCTCCATGATGATCTGCCCTGGTGGCTTTCTCAGGGGAACATATTTTTCTTCTCGGACTATGGGGTTCACCTGAGTCGCGACCCCTCTTTCCTGATCTCTTCGAGGGATTGGCTTGAATTCTTTGGGTTTTGGATTAAATCTTTTGAATTCCCTGTCCGGTGTCGTCGGGGCCTCCGCTCTTGCTGTTCTTTCTCGAATGGCCGTCCCTTTTCGGGAGATCTTTTCTTCGCTTTCTACCAAGACGAACTTTCGGGCTACCTCTAGGGCGGTGGCATAATCAGGCGTGTCCTGGATTCTTAGGTGAGTCCATAACCTCCCGACTTTTAGGGCTCCCTTTAAGCTTTCTAGGGCTTCTAGGGACTCGTATCCCCCGACTTCCAGTACCATGTTATGATATCTTTCAATGAAGATTTTTAGAGGTTCGTCATCCCCTTGCTTCATAAGCCTTAATTCTCCAATTGTCTTTTTAGGGACGTAGGCCCCTTTAAAGTGCCGAATGAACGATTTTTTAAGCTGTGTGAAGTTCCTGATGCTCCACGGGGCCAGACTTCTGTACCATAGGATGGCGGGTCCGCCTAAAGTCAGGGGGAACACTTTGCAGATGGCATCTCCTACTACTCCCTGGACCTCCATTAGTAGGACAAAGCTTTCGACGTGGGATTTCGGATCAGAGTGACCTTTATAAGGTGCCATGGTCGGCATGTTGAATCGCCTTGGGAATTTTGCCGACCTTATTTCTTCCGTGAGGGGAGATTCCCCCTCGCTGTCCCGTGCATCCCTAGCATCAGTCTTGAGACCTACCCCCACTTGGTCATCTCCTTATTTAACCAAGATTTTATCTCATTGGTTGTGCTGCTACGTCGTTTTCTGTGTCTTTCTTCGCGTCCGTTGCCTTGGGTGCGGTGTTCCCTATGTTTTGAAACTTCTCGTACATCCTCGCTATACTCTCTTTCTTCTCTTCTAGGGTCGTGGAGGCTATCATAAGAGGGATCGGGCGATTGCCCTCTTTGTCTCCTTTCGTCTTCTTCCCATGTGTCCTCTGTTTGTGAATCTTTTTCTACCACCACGGATTTTATCCCGTAGGGGCCCCTCCTTCTGGGTCCATCATACTCACTTGTATCTATCACTCTTTTTCCTTCTGCTCTCTCGCCTCTTCTCCGACTCGTTCCGACTTCTGGTCTTTCATTGTTAGTTCCCTCCATTCTTTCTAGCCGATCTATCATGGACCTCATGCTCTCCTCCATCTTTTTCATCCAGTCTGTTGCCGGATTCCCCGAAGATTGATGATTTCCATCTTCTACCATTGTCTTACCACGTGAGCTGCTTTTCGCTGGTTCCCCACAGACGGCGCCAACTGTTGACGGCTGATTTTCGTCTCAGGGGCAATATGGGAATATCACTCCCGAGACTAATCCTCCTTCAATAGTGAATTTGTTTGGTTATGGGGGACCAAGGGTAAATTTAGCAAAAGACAAATAAACACACCATCGACAAGGAGATTTAACGTGGTTCGGTGGATTTGGATCCGACCTACGTCCAAGGGCACAAACAAGAGGATACTTTTATTACTCAAATACGCTTATCAGATCTTTTGGTGTTTACAAGTCAGAGCTTGATGATTCTGATGCCATTACACATACTCTGCCTTCCTATTTATAATAGTACAGAAATCAGACTCCTATTTGTATAAAAATTCCTAGTTTGAATCAGTCTTTTCCTCTAGTAAGGATTCCTAATCCAACTTTGTCTCCGTTTTTCTCATTCCTATTAGGATACTGGCTCCTTGCTTTTCCTCATGAAAGTAGGATAACTCTGTCCCTTTCTTTGTAGGAGTAGGATGCTTTGGTTCTCGGGAATATGTCTTGCTATGTGCTCGGTTACTATGAGGTCGGTCATAGTGATCATTTGAACTGAGAATGCTTCTGCCGATCCCATAAATGCTCGGTCATATGAACCCCCAATGCTCGGGTGCCGATCATAACAGGCTCGGTCCGAAACCATAAGGTGCTCGGTCTGAAGCCGCGAGGTGCTTTTGCTCTATTTTGTAAAGTGGTCGGGTCGGCTTTTAATGGTTTGCTCAAGAAGGGAATTACCTTTCTATCCTTGTCGTGCTGTTTTAAATATCATAGTGCCTGAAAACACCATCAACACCATGGCTTCTAAAAAAAAATTGCATTGACTTGAAATTTTAAGTGGGGGAAAGACTTGGGTATGGGAACATTATGTGATGAAAATTATACCAAAGAACCCTAACCATTTAATTTGAATGACTATTATTAAGAAATTCTTACGTTGATCATTTTGTGAAATTTTAAAACTTGATTTATTTTGTTTGAGGGAAGATAATAAGCAAAGGGCTTAGTTAATGAGAAAAATAAAAATGAAACATGGGGAAAAGCTCAAAAGATCAATTGAGATTGCTATGAGTAATTCAATCTGCTTCTGTACTCAATGAGGTTGAGCCGAATAATTTTCAATAAGTCACTTATGTTCGAATTCTGAAATAATAGGGGTTAAAAATTAATTAGTGTTAAGTCCAATAACTTTTTTAAAAAATAGAAATTTATTAAAAATATTATAATTCTCATAACTTATTATAAAACAAAAATTATATATTTTAATTTGTGTTCTCTTTAATAGGTTTTATGTTTTATTTATTTAATCATTTTTTATTCTTCTTTAGTCATTTTTTACTAATAAGAAATTTGACATGTACGAGTTAGAGAAGGAAATGGGATTGCTTCATTTTGGGAGAGAAGACAAAAGCTTGATTGTTGCTTCTATTGTAATTGGCGGTACAATGTTATTATGATTATGCTCAATGTGACTGAGAGTTGGTGATATGATTGAGGTCAATAATGTGACTGAGGAACACAACTTTCAGTCACCAATATGACTGAGGTAAAAATGTGTACAACAAAAGTTAATATGAAGTATGTGTTGTTGGAGAACAATCAACGAATGCAATTATTATTATTGAAACATAACTTATATACAAAATTTACAAACTTATGAACCAAAACAGAAACTTATTCAACAAATTAAATCAGAATCGAAACTTACAATTCAAGCAACCAAAATCAATAAACTCATTGTCTTGTAAAGATTGAGGCTAGCGTATTAGGCTTTGTCCTATAACATAATTTCGCCCATACTCTTGTGCTTGTAATTCGTTGGATGTCTGCCACCAGGATTCAACAATCTGTAAGTCGAAAATCTGCACTTGATAATTCGACCCCTGACGAATCTACTTGATGTTTGTTTTCAAGGATCGGTAACTCAGTAACTTTGTATATGTAAAACTTTTTATGTATCAGATGCACTCTGTCTCTACAAGTCTGTCTTCTTTTTATATGAAGAATGAAAAGATGGCAGTTGCTCCAAACGATTTCCAATTTTCAATTATAATATAAAAGGATATGTTGATCAGACATAACCCTTCTATTTAAAAAATAAAACCAAAAAACGTTTTTTTTTAAAATATAAGGCATTTATTCAATAACTCACAAGAGCCCCAGAGCCCCAAGGCCCAAGGCCCATCTTTGAATAATTAATATATATTAAATATATTAATTGTCATGACAACCACACATCAATCAAGCCCAAGCCCAATCCCACTTGGTTTTTCCAATTTAATATAAGTGTTTAGAAAGCACTAATAAACCTTTCATCTTCCATATACATTTTTGATGTGGGACTACTCCCACTATTTCTATACAAACTCTTACAATACCCCATATTTGTATAGCAAATAGTGGTGATACTGTACATAGTATGATCCGGAGAAAACTTAAAATCGATACGCATCAGGAAAGACGTCTTTTGGACTTGAACCTTCCGTAGTAAGTACTTATTGGATTTAGCGATGAGTCAGTGTATATATGAGACATTGAACTGTTCATCATATTTCATAAATCAAGACAATAAGTATCACACATATCGAATTTTGGCACCTTTTAATTCATACGGTTGTGTTCATTTTGGTCCTGAACAATCCTGGATTCATAGGAGCTTTAGAGAGTTTAGCCATTTCATTCTCATAAATTCCCCCACATTACTCCTCTATAGGTGACACAACGATTATAAGTATCATGCAATACTAATTTTCTTTCTTCTGTTAGTGTCATTAAGAATGATTAATCATTCATCCTTATCGTCATAGATAACATAAGTTTTCTTATCATAGGAATGAGAAGTTTGTTATGCTTTATTACTTGAGTTTCACCCAACTAGTTTGCCACATTGAGCCTATAATTGAATTACCAATTTGCTAGGTTGGGTTTCCGCTAAGTTACTTCTCATTGTATTGGCTTTAAGCCCATTCCCCTCGATAAATATAACACTTGCTCATTTGGTATACCCTTTGTTAATTGATCTGCATGATTTTATAAAATCAATGGAAATAATGCCAGTCGAGAGCATATGTTTTATAGTGTTATGTCTTCGTCTTATGTGCCTTGACTTCCCATTATATATATGGTTCTTTACTCTCCCAATAGCAGCCATTCAGTCAGAGTGCACACATATGGCCGTCACAGGTTGAGGCCACATTGGAATATCTTCCAAGAAATTCTTTAGCTATTCCGCTTTTTCAGCAGCTTTATCCAAGGCTATGAATTCTGATTCCATTGTTGAATGTGCTATACACATTTTTTTTATTTTCAAGATACTGTAGCCCTACCAAGTGTAAATACATATTCATTTATAGCTTTTTCCATATCATTTGAAATCCAATTGGCATCACTATATCCTTCCAAATCTGGTGGGTATTTTGTTCAATATGGTGTTAGCCGTAAGTAAGGCTTCACCCCATATATTATGTGGTACGACAGAACTGTTAAACATGAAATTCATCATATTCTTTAGTGTTATATTTTTCCATTCAGCCACCCCATTCTGTTGAGGAGTGTAGGGTGCGGTTGTTTGATGAATTATTCCATTAGAAGTATAAAATTCTGCGAAGGCATTAGATTCATATTCTCCGCCTCTATCAGATCGCAAAACTTTAATCTTATTGTCTAACTGATTTTCCACCTCAGCTTTATATGTCTTAACCATATTCAAAGATTCATCTTTGCTATGTATCAATATACA
Source organism: Zanthoxylum bungeanum (assembly GCA_019454045.1). Taxonomy (NCBI): domain Eukaryota; kingdom Viridiplantae; phylum Streptophyta; class Magnoliopsida; order Sapindales; family Rutaceae; genus Zanthoxylum; species Zanthoxylum bungeanum. The sequence goes on from SKCR01031872.1 coordinate 74,763, forward strand.
TAAAAATATCTACTACTATCATCTATAAAAGTGATGTAGTAATTATTTCCACCACGACTTGGTATTGATTTAAAATCACCCAAATCTGTATGAATTAATTCTAACAATTCATTGGACCTTTTAGTCACAGATTTATAGGACTTGCTAGCAAACTTTGATTCAACACAAGTTTCACATTTATGCATATTATCTTTTGTACAATTAGGCAGGAAACCAAGATTGACCATTCTATGCATAAATTTAAAGTTTATGTGACCTAGTCTAGCATGCCATAATTCAGAAGATTCAAGCAAGTAAAAGAAGCCTTATTTATTTTATTAATAGTAGCATCAGCAATTACATTGAGTTTGAAGAGCCCTTCAGAGAGGTAGCCATTTCCTACAAATGTTCCCCCCTTAGTGAGAACAAATTTGTCAGATTCAAATACAAGTTTAAAATCCTTCTTGCTTAAAACAGAACCAGAAACAAGATTCTTAGTAATTTCAGGGACATGTAGTACATCCATAAGAGCAAGTTCTTTCCCGGAAGTGAATTTCAGAACCACTTTCCCTTTTCCAGCAACAGTTACAGCAGTTGCATTGCCTATATATAACTTTTCATCGCCATTGTTATGAGTGTACGTGGGAAACATATTTCTGTTACCACAAATATGTCTTGTTGCACCGATATCCATCCATCAATCTTTACTGTTAGTCAATAATTGACTTCAGAAACAATAACACCAACAAATTCTTCTTCAACAATATTTGCTTGTTTGTTGCTGTTCTTATCATTTGGACCCAAATTTCCTTTCTTGTGGCGGCATTCTAGTGCTCAGTGTCCAATTTTTCCACACACCCAACAAGCACATTTAATTCCTTTGAAATTTTCCCTTTTGCAGCAAGAAATTTCTGAGTTTTATCTTTCCCTTTATTATTCCATTTATTCTTCTGATTTTGAGGCTTAGGCTTTGACACCCCTCCACTCTCAATGACATTCGCTTTGGCTTCAAATTCTGAAACATTCAGCCTTTCACTCTTGCGGTGATCTTCTTGCACCCTCAGTTTAAGAACCAGATCCTCTATTGACATGTCAGTCTTTTTATGCTTCAAATGTATCTTGAAATCGTTCCAAGATTGAGGCAATTTTTCTATTACAGACCCGACAGCAAACTGTACCGGTAGTACCATGGCTTATGCCGCAAGTTCATGGATAAGAATCTGTAATTCTTCGACTTGGTTGACAACAGTCTTTGAATCCACCATTTGGTACTTTAGAAATTTCCCAACAATGAATTTCTTTGAACCAGTATCTTCAATCTTATATTTGTTTTCCAGGGATTCCCATAGTTCCTTGGCAGTCTTATAAGATATGTATATATCATACAAAGAATCATCAAGACTATTCATAATATAATTCCTACATAAAAACTCACTATGTTTCCATGCATCAATTGCATTGAGTTTTTCTGCAGGAATATTATCTCTTTCTGCCACAGGGCATTCTTCCTTGACGACATGTGCAAGGTTCAATGTTGTTAAATAAAACAACATTTTCTGTTGCTATCTTTTAAAATCAAGTCCTTTGAACTTGTCTGGTTTCTCAACATGAGGCTTCAGAGCATTCACAGATTGTTCCATTGAATTTCTACTATAGATTGTTGGAGAACAATCAACGAATGCAATTATTATTATTGAAACAGAAACTTATATACAAAATTTACAAACTTATGAACCAAAACAGAAACTTATTCAACAAATTAAATCAGAATCGAAACTTACAATTCAAGCAACCAAAATCAATAAACTCACTGTCTTGTAATGATTGAGGCTAGCGTATTAGGCTATGTCCTATAACAGAATTTTGCCCATACTCTTGTGCTTGTAGTTCGTTGGACGTCTGCCACCAGGATTCAACAATATGTAAGTCGAAAATCTGAACTTGATAATTCGACCTCTGGCGAATCTACTTGATGTTTGTTTTCAAGGATCAGTAACTCAGTAACTTTGTATATGGAAAACCTTTTATGTATCAGATTCACTCTGTCTCTGTAAGTCTGTCTTCTTTTTATATGAAGAATGAAAATATGGTAGTTGCTCCAAACGATTTCCAATTTTCAGTTATAATATAAAATGGTATGTTGATCAGACATAACCCTTCTATTTAAGAAATAAAACCAAAAAATATTTTTTTAAAATATAAGACATTTATTCAATAACTCACAAGAGCCCAGGCCCAAGGCCCATCTTTGAATAATTAATATATATTAAATATATTAATTGTCATGACAACCACACATCAATCAAGCCCAAGCCCAAGCCCACTTGGTTTTTCCAATTTAATATAAGTGTTTAGAAAACACTTATAAACCTTTCATCTTCCATATACATTTTAGATGTGGGACTACTCCCACTATTTCTATACAAACTCTTACATGTGTGACACAATAATTTTGGAATTAAATTCGATATTCCGTAAGTCCGAATTTGAGAGAGGTTTGTTAATGAAAGAAATATGAGTGTTTAAAAATGTGACTTAAATAAGCACTTAAAAATGTGATTTAAGTGCTTGTATATTTTTCAGATTGAGATTTAGAGTCTGGATGAAAGAAATACGAGTGTTTAAAAATGTCTAGTTTGAAATTATTATTATCTTATATATATTAGGGTAATTTTTAACTCATTCTTTTAATCGAAACATATCGACAATGATTTATAATCGATAATATGTAATTTTTTCTGAAAATATTTTGTATTTGAGGAGTATTTACTTTTTAATACAAAAGTGGGGGAAAAATTCATTTTTGGGAAGTGTGTTTTAATTTAATTTAATTGAATTTTTTTGAATTTTTTGTTAATTCCTTGTCGTTTTTGGTAATTTTTCATGCATAAGAATAATGTAAATTTTTAAATATGGCTTGGATTAAATAGGAAAGTAGGGTCGGTCCTGATATCTTTCGGGCCTAAGACAACTTTTATATTTTTAGACATCTGACCATAATATAATATTATAACAAATCAATTTTAGGGCCCTTGACTATTTATTATTCGGGGACATTAATAAAATAAATTTGAAGATAATAGGCGGACCGTGTATACTCAAAGGCCAGCCCGGTAAGAAACCATCTATAGTAATTGGATTTTTTTTAAAAATAAAAACCCCTTTAAAATAAAATAATAATCTCAAAAATAATAATGATCACAATAGATTTTATTAAAATCAATATAAACAATTTATGGAGAATTCGAGATCGTATAATTCTTGTCACAATCAACTTAGCCTAGGTGATTTATTATGAGATTCGTGATTACATACTCTACAAACCTCTTTACATGATGGACAATTTAGAATTTTGATTATTTTAGGATTTTTTACACTTGCCATTTTAATTAGAGTAAAATTAGTTTTGTTAAAAGTTCTATATTTAGTAGGTGTGTAGGAGGGTCATGTCCTTTGGGTTGTGCCTTATGGGAAAGACACAAATTTGTAATGAGGTTAGCCAACGTGAAACTTCGTACTTTGTCTGATTGAAAACCGTGATTAGGTGTCATCGAGGATATGTCATCTAATTTGATAGGATGAGACTCTAGGCCTCAAAGTGTGCCCTCAAAGGCACCATTCCTTGCCTATAAATTAAGAGGCCCTTGAGTTCATTGAAAATCAAGGAAAAAACCACAAGTGTCCATAGTGCAGAAAATCACATAAGTCTTGAGTCTTGTCTTTTGGAGTCAAGAGAGAGTATCCACCATTCCTCCTTATTCAAGATCTTGTTAAATGAGTGTCCCTTCAACAAGAAGATCCAAGGAATCCTGGGAGAACGTTAGCCACATAGCATACGTAGAGCACCGAGGCGGAGGCTAATAAGTTCTTAAGAACATAGGCATCTCGACTTGGATTTTGGTTTTTCATTATCATCAACAATTTTCCAGGTTTTTCTTTTTTTCTAAGGTTTATGGTTTAATATTGAATTTTGGCATGATAATAGATCTGTTTGATGCATGTTGATTTCGTTTAATAACACATATTTAACAACAATCTTAAGAACTTATTACTTTTAGTGTTGTTAGATGAGAATTTGCATGTATTAATAGCCATTTTTTTTTTCTGAAAAATGTATTATGTACATGAAAAATACTCAAGAGCGTTCGAACGCCCAATGAACGCATATGCAAAATTTTGATTTTTCGTAAGAAAATTCGAACACGTATTCAAACGCAACCTGAACGCAAGTCTTCTGCCAAAGAACATTCGAACGCGTATTCAAACGCAACACGAACGTAAACGCTCTGGAATATTTCGTTCGAACGTGTTCTCGAACGCTACACGAATATGAACTCACTGGAACACTTCGTTCAAATGCGTTTATGAACGCTACACGAATGTGAACTCACTGGATAGTTTCGTTTGAATGAAGAAACAAATGTGACACTAACGAAATTAATCCTGGAATTACTTTTAGATTAAAATATACTTATATTAATTTATATTAACTTAGTAAAATCATATACTGTATTACAATAAACTTGGTAGTATATATTTAAGTTAATATTAGTGTGTTCAATTATCACAAGCATACACATAGTGATAAAGTTGAAATTTAATTGTGTATTGCCTACTTGTTTGAGAATTAAAAGTGTAATTTTATACACGTAATTCCGTCCAAGCTTGATTGATTTATACACATATAAATCTACACATATTTATTATGTATTGTGATTTGAAGTGTAATACTAAGTTTGAATGTCTAACATATTCTATTGAGAAAGTGTTTAAAGGATATTCTGTCAAAAAGGCGATAAGAGCCTAAGTGTGCAGGGATTTAAGTGGTTATTCCGGACCCCCCTCGTCCTCTAGGAATATTTCTTTATTTACTTATCATAAGAAACCTTAGTCGTAAATTCAAAAACTTGTGTTATTTGGTACTACTGTCCAATATAAAAACGAGTGGATTCTTCGTATATCACTTAAACAAGATCATTCGTTGATCATTGTGCAATTTTTCTTGTGTAGACTTATTAATTGTTGTTGGTTTTTCCAGTTACACATGGCTAGCGAAAATATCACAGTACTGGTAGCTCATGGAGAAAAATCGAAAAAGTTTGGTGGAGCAAACTTTAAACATTGATAGAGTAAAATGTTGTTCTACCTGACAACGCTGCAGTTGGCTAAGTACCTCAAAGATCCTCCAGGTCATGTCGAGGGAGAAACGAAAATAGCCAAACAACTGCGAGAAGAGACATGGTCGTCAAACGACTTCTTGTGCAAGAACTACCTCTTGGGAGGACTTGACAATAGCCTGTACAATGTGTACCAAGGCATGATTTTTGTGAATATTCTCTGAGAATCTCTCAAAAAGAAATACAAAAATGAGGATGCCAGGCAAAAGAAATTTATTATGGGTAGGTTCCTGGACTAGAAATGGTAGATTCAAGAACGGTAATGTCTCGGTTGGGTGAACTATAATTGATCATTCATGAAATATTGGATGAAGGAATGAAACTCTACGAGACGTTTCAAGTTGACACAATCATTGAAAAGTTACCTCCATCATGGAAGGACTTCAGGAGCTATCTCAAACACAAAAAGAAGCAGATGAGTCTTTAAGACCTTGGAGTTTGATTGAGGATCAAAGAGGACAAGAAGAAGTCCGAGAGGGCCAGCTACAAGACTATGAAGTCTAAGGCCAACATCGTCGAGGGTGGAAAAGGGTAGCAAAAAGAGAAAGAATAGTGGAGCTGATTCTTCCCAAGCTAATAAGAAGTTCAAGAGAAAGTGTTAAAATTGTGGAAAAAACGGTCATATGGCAAATGACTACGGAAACAAGAAGTCTCAGGACAAAGGCAAGAAAAATAAAAATGATGCCCATGTTATTGAAGATGAGCAACTAATTGATGAGATCTCAGATATGAACCTCTCAGTAGTTGTAACAGAATCCAACTTGGTTGGGAATCCGAGAGAATGGTGGGTAGACACTGGGGCTACTCGTCACATCTGGAAATGAGCTTATATTGAAGAATGTTCTACATGTTCCTGATATTCGGAAGAACTTAGCCTCAGGCTCTCTCCTTAGCAAGAATGGTTTTAAGCTTGTATTTGTTTCTGACAAGCTTGTTTTGACCAAAAATGATGTTTATGTAGGAAAATGATACCTCACTGAGGGCTTTTTCAAATTCAATGTAATGACTGTCAATCGACACATTGCTAATAATAAAGCTACAACTTTCTCTTATATTATTGAGTCACAAAATGTATGGCATGAGAGTTTAGGACATGTTAATTATGATACAATGCGTAAATTAATTAACATGGACCTTATACCTAAATTTACAATTGATAACCAACATAAATATGAGGCATATGTTGAAGCAAAATTGCATAGAGCATCATTTCATTCCATAGAATGAAGTTCTGAACTGTTGGAACTTATACACATTGATGTGTGTGATATGAATATTGTGCAAACAAGAGGCGGTAAAAAATTACTTTGTCACTTTTATCGATTATAGCATAAGATTTTGTTAAGTGTATTTGTTGAGGAGCAAAGATGAAGCTATTGAAAGCTTTATACATTATAAGAATGAAGTTGAAAATCAACTTGGCAAGAAAATCAAAAGAATCAGAAGTGATAGAGGTCGTGAATATGTGTCACAATTTGGTGAATATTGTTCCAATCATGGAATTATTTACGAAACTATTGCTCCTTATTCGCCTCAACAAAACAGGATTCCTGAGCGCAAAAACCTATCATTGAAGGAAAAGATGAACGCCATGTTGACAAGCTCTGGTTTACCCCAGAACTTGTGAGGGGGAAGCTTTGATTTCCGCCAACTACGTTCTGAACAAGCTACCTCACATAAGATTAGACAAGATACCATATGAATTGTGGAAAGTGTTAGGGTTGGTGCTCAGAGTGCCAATCCGTATCGTATTTATGTCCGATTCATAAATACGAAAAATTCATTTTTCCATAATATTACTTATTTACTGGTAGCACATCTTGTCTTTTATACACATATTTGATCTAATTGCGATTAGAAATCTAATTATGATTAGATGTATCACTAAATCCGATTTAGTGATACGTGTATATTAGACAAAGACCCTAGGATTTACAACGTAGTGCGCAGTTATAACGTTGTTTGTAATTGACATTGGGAAGCGTTACTATAATTTGTATATCCTTAAATAAAGTTTCTGGTCAGGATTTACTAACACTAGTCGGTTAGCAAAATCCGCTGAGACCAGTACATGTCGTATATCGTGACTTGGTCCGATATTTTATCCCAATGAACCATGAGTCTCGGGAGAGTCGTATAGACATGTAGGTGTTTATTTGATTGACATTGAACGACTCACTGAAGATTTCCTAATAGATGGTACACCAACGTCAATAGGAATCTTCTCGAGTTGAGCGAGCATAATGGTCCTTCGACTTGAGATACCACTGTGGATATATGAGTTATCCTCCACAATTTGATGACAGTTAAGTCACCGATCTATTTATATCAGACCTCCGCCTTTTCGTTGGGTGTGGACTTATGCTCATGATATCCTGTGCGTATCAAGATAGAATCTGTCAGTCCTGTGTACAAGGCATAGACATCCTACATGTGTTTGCGATCTAGTAAATCCATGGTCGTGGTATAACTTCGGAAGCCTGTTCTTAATGTTATTTAGAGATCATAAATTGAAATTCGACTATATTATACCGAAAGGATTTGACGTTTTTATCTATATCCCAAGTATAATATGGATAGCCTATGCCGGAGGGATTATACGTATGCAATGACCTTGACTTGCATATTTTAGCGAGATTATCTGTGGTCGCCATAATTAATAAGTGGGTGAATTATGGACACGAAATTGGATTTCGTGACGGATAAATCTAAACTTAGAGAGTCCGACAATATGAAGTGTACTCATTGAGCACTTGGGTAACGCGTTATGAGTAATACATATTATTTATAATACTTCATCAGATTAAATGAGTTAATTCGAATCGTTTAAATGGTTAAACGATAACACATGCATTAAGAGATTTTGGTCATTTAATAATTACCGTGTATTTGTATTTGATACATAATTTGATTAGATAAACATTAATTAATTGTCAAATGAGATTTTGACATATGCCATTAATATATGTATTTGTAATTTAAAGTAAATATAATACATATATGATAATAATTAATTGATATTCTTTTTCATAATTATTATGAAAAATGTTTAATTATTATTGGTGACACATGGCATGATTTAATTAAACTTTAGGTGTGCAAATTTGATTTGTTAACATAAACTTTAATTATGTTTAATTAGATTAAATTGGCAAAATGACCATTATGCCCTTTAAAGTCGGTCATCTTAATTTTTTAAGTTAAAAAAATTGTCATTTTCTTCCAAGGGAAGCCTATGGCCGAATTCTCCTCCAAAATAAAGCTCTCAGTTTTCTTTGATGATTCAAGGAAGAAAATAAGGAGAAAACAAGAAAAAAGCTTAGGAAAATTGGAGATTAAAAGGTAATCTTTAATCTTCTTGAGTTTGAAAATTTAGTTTCTTGTTCTTTTATTGTTAGAATAGTTCTAGGATTTTCTTTACTTGTTAAAATTGGGGCTTTTGGTGTTGGAGGATGGAATGGAAGACATTGAGCATGTGTGAAGTAGTTTTGGGTAATATTATTGTAATATTTATCCAATTTGATCATATGATGATATGTTATCATTCTAGAGTGTTATGAACACTCTTGTAATGCCTAGAATTATTTTTGGGTGACTCATGTATGGTGACTTTGATTGGTGTTAGATTAATTAGATTAATCTTGCTAAAATTGGATTTAAAGCATGATTTATGGACTGTTTTATTCTGAATTTCAAATTTGGAATAATTCTATTTTTGGTGATGCAAAATATGTCATATGAATGTATTGGATGTGTTTTGGGTGTTGGAACAATTGCCGGAAATTATTTCGGAGGTGAAATAAGTGAAAACGATGAAAAACGGCGTTACCGGGTGACTTTTGAGCCAACCGGGTGACGGCTACCCAAATAGTGAATTTGTCACTGTTCGGGCAGCCCATGAACTGCCCTAACACTATTGGGGCTGACCTGGATAGTCTCTGTATGTGTTGGGTGGTTGGTTCGGTCAAAAATGCATTTTGCGTCATTTTGCGGAAAAACATTTCTGTAAAAGTTTCGCGATATTTCTTATATATTTATGTCGTTATTTGATATTGAATAAATGTGTTTAGGTGAAATATGAATAAATTATTCATATTAGATATTGAATAATTTATTCGGTAATTTTAAAAGTTTTGAAATTATGATTTCGCCCGAACAACGCTTCTGCCGCGCCCTTTACCCAAAACCCCAAAAAATGGTATCAGAGCAGGTCTGATGCTTCATTCATTACATTAGTCATGCTTGATATATGATGTGTAATCCAATTTTGATGTTTTCACGTGCACGTAATCTATATGTTTCTTGACTTTTCGGTTCTACACTAACGGGAAACATGACGAAATTTAATGGTTAAATTGAGTTATGTTTTCTAAGGTAGAATTGAGTTGTTTAGAAAATGATTTAGATTAAAATTCTGCATTTGATGTGGAGCAATGCTTCCTTGAGGAATATCCCCGTTTAAAATAAGGCTCTAAAGTAACGTGTATTGGATGCATGTTTCTTGGTCCGTCTTGTCAATACGGTTTATGGGTAACTTTCTATGGCTGCATCCGAGATCGTGCCAAAGCAGTGAGGGTGTAGTTGATAGAATTTTATCCATGCCGGTTGAATATTGATACTAGACAAATTCAAGTGAAAGTGGAAAATCCTGAACGTGCTAAAGCTGTCAGGACTACATCGATAGCTTGAGTTTGTCATTGGCAAGTGAAGCCTTGATACGCCTCATAGTGAACGTGCCAAAGCCGTCATAACGAGAAATAGTTAGGACCAAAATTAGGAGTCACTGGTGAGTGATTGATAATGAGTTGTCTACCTAATGAATATACGTAGGCGAGATCGTGCCAAAATTGTGAGTCGAAATATATTCATGGGATCCTACTCTCACCATGAAATTCGATTTAATTATTGAATTCCCGTTCTCCGTTGGGGATTATGGTATTACATAAAGTAGTGGGAGACACTGCTGGGTTAAAAATGCATAACTAAGGCAATACGTAAGTTTATGGAAATTACTGCTTTTGTTTTCCTTTATTCTATATTGTTAATAGAATTATACTTCTAATCCACTGCATGCATATTACTTGAATATGTTTTCCGACTTCACTTATGGTTGCATATTTCTAGAATAAGTTCTAGAATGTATTTAGACTTAGATATTTTTAGATTTGTCAAAACCATCAGGAATTGTTGTTTCGATTTTCTTGAAAATCAAGATGGTTAGTGACTTAGTTTCTAAGTCACGATAAGTAATCTAAATAGATATCAGTTTTAGGATATAATTGTCTAGAAAGAATAGTTTCTTATGCGGTAAGAATTGACGTGAATCGGTTCATGTCTCGGGATTCTTGACTGGCATTCAGAAAACTCCATTAGGTATTTGTTTGTCTTATAATGACGTTTCTTGGCTTTAGTGACTTTTAGAAGTCACGTGTTTGACACAGTTTACTAATCAAATAATTACAATTATTGTGAATAATTGAAGGCAAATTATAAAGCTAAAGAAAGGAGATGTGTATAGTTATGTATAGAGAATATCGATTCTCACAATACAAAAACTGTATGTATTGGATACCAGATCTCCCATCTAGTTATTTAAAATAATATTTAATGATTGTTTTGATATTTGATGTCAGAACTTGTGACTATTGAATAGTCACTTGTTCTATATAAACAGTCGTTACATTTTTTAATATGACTAGTAGTGTAATTAATGAAGAAGATAAACATTAAGAAATATATCCGGTTGACTAAATAACTTAGAACAGTGCTTTATGAGATTTTATCACATAAGCATTAGATGCTTATTTCGTATGGTAAATGATGGTCTGATACAAGATCACACCATATATCCTTATCCATTTAATGAATATTGTATTCAGGATGTGATTAAATCTCATTTAACCAATGATCGTCATTGGACCACAAGTTTTATTAGACTAATACATTGAATGTATGTAGTTTAATGATTAGAAATTGATTTAGATAGTTTTCTTTACTCCGTAACTTAGTTAATGAATTATCATGACTTAGTTGCATGTTTCTAAAAGAATATATATTGAACATCTTGAATGGTTCGAGAACTTTCAATATGTTTCTAATGAAATGAGGATAGAATATTTTGAATGGTTCAAAGATATTCTATTTGAAGTGTTGAAAACTATATCTTTGAAATTCATCGTGAATCTTTGAATTGTTCAAAGATGTTTGATATGATCAAACACATGAATTTAAGGCAATTAGTTCTAAAGTTATTTAATGAATGTGATTCTTTGTCAATATTAAACTTC
>SKCR01031873.1:0-160775 GCA_019454045.1 Zanthoxylum bungeanum
AGAAAGAAGATTTCGAATTATTGTCCTTGATTTGTTTATTTAATAAAGTGGGTACGACCAAAAATACTCAGGAAATGACATTTCCAAGTAAGATCTGAATAGACAAGGCAACAATTAAATGGTTAGTGATTTATTTTATTTATTACCGTTCCAGGGTACAGCCAAATCGCTGTCCCCTTTCGATTATTTCTGACCAAATCCAGGGTCCCCAATACAATCAATCGGCTCATTCAAATAAATTTTGAAAGGGAGAGAGAGATTCAAATTCATTTCTGGTACATTGTTCAGCTATTAAAGCACACATACAAAATAATAGATTTCTGGAGCACAGTAAAAGATACCATTATACGTTCATTCCACAAAATCTTATTATATATACAATTTGAACTGATGTACATGTTTTATAAATATCTTAATTTATCACCGATGAGTTAAATCAGATCGATGACATTCGGTCGATTTTCGGAATATTCGATCAATAATCTCTAATTTTCTTATAGTATAGATAAATTCTCAGTATAAGTAGAATTTAAGAAAGGATTTAAAATAGAAATGACCGACAAAATACAAAGAGAGATGTTTGACTAACAAGTAACCAAGTGATGGGAAACAACCACACTTCCTTTTCATCGGATTGAAGTTTGAACTCTACTGTTCATTGTCTCATAGGGGTGTTCACGGTTTCGGTTCAAACCGTAACACGATCCGAATCGCATCAACCCGAACTGAATCATGCGGTTTGGAAAAATATTGAAAATGATTTCGGGTCAGCCTGAACCGTACCATCAATTTTGGGTCAGTAGGCAGTTTTGACTCTAACAGCGACCCGAACCGCCCAAACCGTAAATTTTGAACTGACTCGTGTTCAAATTAAACATTATTTTATATTTTTCATCTTCTTTAACCATGGAATTTAATATATTTAATGATCATATTATAATATGTAATATATAAATGAAAATTAGGTATTTTTTTCTCTTCAATTATCATGTGAAAATACACAAAATTTTCTCTAAAAAATTTCTAATCCAAACCGTCGACCCGAACCGCTGCAATTTTCCTCATCAAATTTGCGATTTTGGTTTCTAATTTCACAAACTGACAACCCGCGCAGTTTGAAGTGTAAAATAAAAAAACCGACCCAAACCGTCCCGCGAACAACCATAGTCTCGGAAAGAGAATAAAAAGAAAGCTGATTTTGTTTTGGTCTGTCTATCTATTCCTGAAATAAAAAAAAAAAAAAAAACATGGCACCTAAGTGCAAATAACAGTAACTGTTAGGGTTGGTGCTCGGAACGCAAACCCCGGATTATATTTATGTCCGATTCATGAATACGAACAATTCATTTTCTATAATATTACTTATTTATGGCCACACCTGTTATCTTTTATATACGTATTCGATCTAATATCGATTATATTGAAACTAAATCCAATTTAGTGATATGTATATATTAGACAAAGACCCGATGATTTACAACGTAGTGCGCAGTTACAACGTATGTTGTAATTAACATTGGGAAGCGTCACTATAAGTTGTATATTCTCAAATAAAGTTCCTGGTCAAGATTTACTGACACAGGTCGGTTAGTAAAATCCGCTAAGACCAGTACATGTCGGATATCGAGACTTAGTCTGATGATTTATCCCAGTGAACAATAAGTCTTTAGAGACTCGTATAGACATATAGGTATTTATTGGATAAACACTGAACGACTCACCGAAGATTTTCTAATAGATGATACACCAACGTCAATAGGAATATTCTTGAGTCGAGTAGCATCATGGTCATTTGACTTGAGATATCACAGTAAATATATAAATTATTCTCCACACTTTGATGATTGTCACGTCACAGACCTATTTAGGTCGAACCTCCATCTATTCGTTGGGTGTGGACTGATACTCATGATATCCGGTGTGTATCAAGATAGAATCAGTCAGTCTTGTGTACATGGCATATGTATCATGCACATGTTTGCGATATGTTAAATCCATGATCGTGGTACACTGCGGAAGCGAGTTCTGAGTGTTAGTTAGAGATCGTAAATTCATAAGTCGACTATATTATACCTTAGGGATTTGACATTCCCATCTATATCCCCCGGTATAATATGGATAGCATATGACAAATGGATTATACGCATGTGATGACTTCGACTTGTATAGTTCAGCGAGATTATTCGTGGTTATCATAATTTACGAGTTGATGAATTATGGACACAGAATTGGATTCCGTGACGGATAAACTTGAACTTAGAGAATCCCATAATATGAAGTGTACTCGTTGAGCACTTGGACAACGCGTTATGAATAATACCATATATTTTATCGGATTAAACGAGTTAATTCGAATAGTTTAATCTGTAAACGAAAATACACATGCTATGGGTATTTTGGTTATTTTTAATGTGTATTTGTATTTGATACATAATTAGATTAGATATACATTAATTGGCAAATGGTAGTTTGACACTTCTAAAATTAGTAATGATTAATTCAATTAATGAATTGAATTATTACTGTTATTATTACTTACATATGTGTAAAAGTATGACTTTTATTTAATCTATATATTAATAGTAATATATGGTTTAATATTTTCCATTTGTCACTCTTTTTGCCAAGCCTTTTAATATGATTAATTTTGAATTATTCAATTACTATTTTAACCCCATAAGTCACGCCATTTTTATTTTTTAAAAGGAGAAAAATTATTTTCTCTTTCTTTCTAGGTAGTTGGCCAAATATATCACCATTTTAGAGAGCTTCAAAAGTTCTTGAGAGAGACAAGAAATAAAGTAATTAAATCAAGAAATAACTTAAGGATTTTTTATGATTGGTGAGGTAATCTTTATTTCCTTTAGGTAGAAACTTTATTTTCTTGTTCTTGATTTTCTAGAATTGTTTAGGGTTTCTTTTAGTCTATAAATTCGGGCCTTTTTAAATCTGGATGATGGTTTAAGTGGCTAGATGCATGTGTAAGTAAATTTTGAACTAGATTAAGGTAATTTGGGTACAATTTATTATTAGACAACTTAGTTACAATTTTAGATTGTAATGACCTCTCTTATTATATCTAGAATTATTCTAGGGTTCTTATTTTGTGGTGACTTTGAATATATGTTAGTTTAATTAGATTAATCCTGATAAAATTGGATTTAAGCATGAAAAATTGATTGTTTTCATAACCAGATTAGATATGAAAAATCTGGTATTTTGGTGATGAAAAATATAATATTTGGATGTTTTGGATGTATATTAAGTGTTAGGATAATTTCTGAAAATTATTTCGGAGTGAAAATACGCGAAAACGGTGAAAAATGACTTTACCGGGTGAGTTTTAGGCTTATCGAGTAACGGCTGCCCAAACAGTGAATTGACCACTGTTTGGGCGGCCCATGAACTGCCCAAATACTATTGGGGCTGACCTAGGCAGCCCTATATGGTATTGATTGATCGGTTCAGTCGAAAACGTGTTTTATGTCATTTTACGGAAAAACGGTTTCGTAAAAATTTCGAATAATTTTCATTATTAATTATGTCATTATTTGGTATCGAATAATATATTTAGGTGAAATATAAATAAATTATAGATATATGATATCAAAAAAACTTTTATAGCTCATGCTTCGACTTTGTACTCCTCTTGGTGTCCTACACTATTCCTTTGTGTCCTTATTCTTACTCAAGTATTAATCCCTTTATTACAGTGGTCCTTTTCCCCTTGGCCTCATTCCTCCTTTTACATTTTTCCTCTTGCTCATTTCTTCTGTGCCTTTACCTTTTTTCTGCCAAATTTGGTCTCTTCTTTGGGATTAATTTGTTTCAACACCATTATAACCCTGGAAGAGTATTTATGTATTTCTTGTTTTTTTTCTGTTTGTACACAGCATTTGTACATTTATGTAGCTTGAAGATTGAACTATACTTAAGTAGTCAAATGGGCATAAAAATTACAGGCTAAGATGATACAGTAGCTAGTGTTAGGTATGGAATTTGTGTTTGATGATGCCGTGTTGGGTCGTATTCAGATGATGTTGAAAGAAAGCTATATATTTGGGCATTTATATTGCAATCTAAATATTCCTGTCGAATCATTAAATGTGAATTATTGTTATTAAATAATTTTCTCTCAGGTTTTTGTAACATGTGGCAGATATAATGTATATGCTTTAATTAAAGCAGCAGGGACTGGTTACTGGTTCCATTTGTTTTCTAATATTTTTCAAGAGCATTGCATTTGGGTAATTTAAGCTTGTTGTGCTTCCTTTTTCAACAGTTACTTTGTGTAACATTTTTTTTTTAAATTGTTGAAAATTTCACTATCAAATCATCCGTTACGAACTTAAGCGGAGTATGTAAAATTTTCATATGTCACAGACTCTTACAAGAAACGCATCCCTGAATTCGAACTCATGACCTTAATGTGAAATCATGAACTCTATACTACCAAGTCACGCCCATTGAGGACTACTTTGTGTAACTTGATGGAGCGTAAATAGAATATTGATTTAGTGAAGATAAAATTTAATTTTCATAGAAAAATGATAGGTATACTCTTCATTTTAATGAAAAAATAAAATTATCTTATTAACAAATCAATTTTTTTATTATTAATTTATAAGACATTTAATAAATATTTTCCTGCTCACTTATATATGACTCCATCATTATCAACAAGATAAGATAATATATTTGTATTGTATAAATACATTAGTATTATTTGGGGATGGCAATGAATCGAGCCAGAGTGGGCTTGACTCGATCAGGGTGGGTTTTTGCAAAATATTTTTGCAATACTTAAAACATTGAAAAAAAATCAAGAGTTTAAATATTTTTAGTGATTTTTTAAATTGAGCCTTAAAATTTTAATTATAAATCTATATTTAGAATTAAAAATTATATATATAATATATATATATATATATATATATATATATATATATATATATATATATTAACTATTACCTGGGCCCCTTTTTTGGCCAAGCCCAATCTGAGCTCGGACTTTTATGCCATTATAAGGGCCAAATTTGGGCCAAGGGCATTTTTGACTTTTCGCTTCAGGTCCTATATCAGTAATAGCTCAATCCCTCCAAACAGTATCCAGAATAGACTTGGGCTAATGACTTAATTACATTCTCAGGGCCACGCACAAAGAGGCATACAAAGCAAACCCTTGACTTATCAGTTACCCAAACCTAAAACGCCTAAATCAAGGTTAGTAACCCCCCCACGTAGTTAGCCGTTTTAGACACCCAACTGACGAGCAATTAATGGAGGAAATTGTTGGACAATTATGACCCATAGCATCACTATTTGTACAGATCATGGTGTTGTTGTACAAATTAACTATGTGACAAAGGAAATTGCTCTTCTATCATTTGTAATTAGATTACCAAGATGTATAAATGATAGAATATCCATATGATTAGTTCCAGATTAAGATGATATGAGACAGTATCAATCCACGAAGGTTTAATCATTAAATATCCATAGTCGTAGTATTATCGAGATTGGACATCGATAATGCAGAATAGACTAGTATTACACTTGTGCGCGTTGTGGGAGCATAATGGCATAGTTCTCATATATTTAGGTATATGATACTCATGCAAGTGTAATAGAAGGTTGTGTTTATCGATGGTACGGAAACAGCGGATAGACCTCTCGGAATTCTATTGGTAGTAAGACTATGTGTCTATGGAAGTTCGAATCAGGGTAGGTGTATTTGGTCTTAACCTGAGACTTGCACCGCTAATACTTGCGACAATCAATATACTTTGGTTTTGGTCGTCCAGGGTTTTAACAGGTTCTGTGTACGCCTCTTTTGGGTATGTTGAGAATCGTAGTGTATTGGGTGTGATGTCGAGATGGAAGTATCACTCCAGTCATAGTGGAGATGATGATCATATAGGATACGGAACTGGTGCTCTTATGTACTGCAGTCATCATGATAATATGACTAGTCGGGATAATATGACTAGGTCATGATTATCCGATTATAGAGACTAGTTACGAGAGATCCGATATGTGCTTCGTACGGGGCAGACACAATTCCAGCCCCAGGCCTTGCACGTGACATCCGATGCTGGATCGAAATACGCAATACTACATATACTACGCCTGATATAGATCACATATTCCAGTAAGAATATTTCTGGAGAATTGGGTAGGCACGGTGCTTTGCTAGAAGCCAACCATGTCTTGTAAATCGTTAAAAACGTAGTACTAGGTACTTACGTGTTCGGATAGTCCGACGACCGGATTTACTGCCAACATATCCAGGGATCTCATGGGTCGCTTCCCGAAGATTCACCGATGACGTATGACTCACACTTTGTTAATATGTGATTAATTATAAGAGAGAGAAAATTAATCTGAGATTAATTGTGGATATATTTTATCTGGGATAAAATATTATTTAAAGAGAGAGAACGATTAACTTGGAATTAATCGATAAAATAATATAATCGATATATTATACGAAATTGGATTTCAACGCGGAATTAAAATTAGATTTTAATTCGGGCGAACGAGTTAATTTAGAATTAATTCGTTAGCGACGTGAATAGTAATTTTGCTAGGCATAATTATTTAATTACGTCGCAACGGAAAATTCGTTAATTCGAAATTAGCGAACCTGAGCCGGGAGTGTTTGCGGGCGCACTCGCATTTCGAATTCAAGTGCGGCCCACAAGTCAAATCAAGCGTCAAATCATTAGTAACTTTGATTGATGTGATGTCTAGTCACTTTGAGTGATTGACAACATGTCACTATTGATTGATGGTGGTGGTTGTGTGACTCGAAAGACATTTACCATTATTTTAATATTTGGTATTTGACTTTCAATTTTTTGGTATTAGATATTATAACACACAAAAAACACATTTTCTCATTCTTATCTCCTCCATCCTCTCGGCCTTGGGCCATTTCTTCTCCAATGTTTTCTGCAATTGCCGTGAACACAAGGAGAAGCAAAAGGAATTTTATGGCAAAATTTCCAAGGTTCTAGCACACTTCCGGAGTCTTGCGAAGGTGATAGGAAACCAACTTGTGAGCATGGAATCACCATTCGAAAGCTTGGAGCTTGGACCGAAAATGGAGCACAAAAGGAGGTGAATGCCGTGAGCTTCCAAGGAGGAAAATCTTGAAGATTTTTATGTTCAACGCATCGCCAAATCCGATCAATGTAAGTATGATTCCGCCATTCTTCATTGTTGTATTTCACACATGATTTCTTGCTTGAAATTGATCCCGGGACTATAGTAGAAACCCAACAGAAATAAAACTGACCTTGAAGAGGTTTATAAAAGGAAGAGATGATTCACTGTTCTAAAGAGGTCTTAGCTCTCATACTTGAGCTCTCTAAGCTTCTTACTCTCTAAACACCGGCCACCGCCCTCACGACAGTCAACAGAATTCAAGGTAACATCAAGCCTTGCTCTTCCATTATTTACAGCTCGTCTTCACTACTGACTTGAGCGTCGGAGTGCCTACGGCACCCACCACACCGGTGGACAGTACTCTCCGCTCATTCTACCTTTGTTTTACAGGTTCGCTAGTTTCCCCATACTATAAAATTCTCGATTGTGGAGCTCGGGCGAAAACCAGCATCCACAAGTACTCCCCGCTCATTCTACCTTTGTTTTGCAGGTTCGCTAGTGCCCCATACTATAAAATTCTTGATTGTGGACCTCGGACGAAAATCAACATCCACAATTTGGCACCCACCGTGGGGCCTTAGCGATTATAGCAGGCAAAGATCTCATAATCTACGGTTCCTAAAACACAGCCAACCATGACTTCTAGCAGTAAGCAGACACCAGATCATATGACCACGCAGCTAGCCATACTCCAAGAACAATTACACACCTTAAAAGAAGAGAGTCAAGCCATGCGAAGCTCTAATATAACCCTCCAGAAGCTGTTGGGGTTTTGGGCGATGGGGCGCAGCGGAAGCGTGGGTCTGGCGGAATCGTATTTTAAAACTTTTTCAAAATACCGAATAAATTATTCAATTTCTAATATGAATAATCTATTTATATTTCACCTAAACCTATTTATTCAATATCAAATATTGACATAAATAATGTTAAAACTTCACGAAACTTTTACGAAAATCGATTTTCCGTAAAATGACGCAAAACGTGTTTTTGATCGAACCGACTACCCGACACTTATAGAAACTACTCAGGTCAGCTCCAATAGTATCAGGGCAGTTCATGGTCTGCCCAAACAGTGACAAATTTATTGTTTGGAAAACCGTCACCTGGTTGGCTCAAAATCCACCCGATAACGCCGTTTTTGGCCGTTTTCGCTTATTTCAAGTCAGAAACACTTTCCGGCAATTATGCCAACTCCCAAAACACATCCAAAATATTCTAAAGACAAAAATTCATCACAAAATCAGATTTATTTCCAGGTCAAAACAGAAAACGAAATTGGTCATTTTTCATGCTTTAATCCAAAATTTTCAAGACTAAATCAATTAATCTCTACACCAATTGAGTCCCACCACAAATGAATAACTCTAGAACAATTCTAGGCTATCTAAAAATGGATTAACAACTCTAGAATGGCAACAATTCAAAAATTGAATAAATTGACATAATATTACAATAATATTCACCAATTTCACTTCACACATGCTAACAAACTTCCAATCCATCCACCAAACCACAAAGCCCCAATTTTTTCATATTTTAAGAAACCCTAGAACCATTCTATATCATCAAGAAATAAGAAATCTAATTTCTAAGCTTAGGGTTTAATGGATTACCTTTTAATAACTTGAAAAACCCAAACTTTTTCTTGATTGTTTCTTCAAATCTTCATGGAATTCCAAAACAATTTTGAGACCCATTTTAAGAGGGTTTTTTCGGAAGTGAGCTTGATGAAGAAGACAAAGAAAATAAATTTCTCTTTCCTTTATTGTTGGCCGAAAATGGGATGGTTGGGGTCATTTTTGTCATTTGTAAATTTAATCAAATTAAATCAAAACAAATCAAATCAAACTTCATTATTTGCCAATCAAAATTGGACAAACAAATTTTGACTAAATCATGCCAAATGTCCAAAATATATGTCACCATTTGTCATACTAATTATGACAAAAATATAAGATATTTTAAAACTTTTCAATTATTTAATCATTTAACAATTAAATAAATAAATAATTAGAAACAACCATACATGTATTTTTATTGACATTAAATAATAAACACATATATTTATGGCATGTGTCAAAATCTCATTTGACGAATAATTAATGTGTATCTAATCATATTATGTATCAAATATAAATACACAATAATTATTAGCGGACAAAATCCTCTAATGCATGTGTTATCATTTAACCGATTAAACGATCCAGATTAACTCATTTAATCCGATGAAGTATTATGAATAATCCGTATTATTCATATCGTGTTGCCCAAGTGCTCAACGAGTACACTTCGTATTGTGAGACTCTCTAAGTTTAGGTTTATCCGTCACGAAATCCATTTTCGTGTTCATAATCCACCCACTCATGGATTATGACGGCCACGGATAATCTCACTAAACTATGCAAGTCGAGGTCATAACATACGTATAATCCCTCCGTCACAGGCCATCCGTATTATACCTGGGATATAGATAGAAACGTCAAATCCATTCGGTATAATACAATTGACTTTCAATTTACGATCTCTAAATAACACTCGGAATTGATTTCCGAAGTTATTCATTGACCATGGATTTACTAGATCATAAACATGTGCTGGATGCCTATGCCATTTACACAAGACTGACGGATCCTATCTTGATACTCACAGTATATCATGAGCATCAGTCCACACCCAACGAACAGGCGGAGGTCTGATCATGACTAGATCGTTGACGTGACTACCATCAAAGTGTGGAGGATAGCTCATATATCCACAGTGGTATCTCAAGTCAAAGAACCACTATGCTCGCTCAACTCGAGAAGGTTCCTATTGACGTTGGTGTACCATCTATTAGGAAACCTTCAGTGAGTCGTTCAGTGTCTTATCAAGTAAACACCTACATGTCTATACGAGTCTCCCGAGACTCATGGTTCACTAAGATAAACCATTGGACCAAGTCACGATATACGACATGTACTGGTCTCAGGGATTTTACTAACCGACCCGTGTTAGAAAATCTTGACCAGGAACTTTATTTAAGGATATACAACTAATAGTGCGCTTTCCAATGTCAATTACAAACTACGTTGTAACTGCGCACTATACTGTAAATCCTAGGGTCTTTGTCTAATATACACGTATCACTGAACCAGATTCAGTTTCGATCTAATCGTAATCAGATCGAATAAGCGAATAAAAGACAAGGGTACTACCGTTAAATTAATAATATTATGGAAAATATAATTGCTCCTATTTATGAATCGGATATAAATACGATCCAGATTGGCACTCGGAGCACCAACCCTAACAATTTCTCCCACTTGCTCTAGTGCCAATCCACGGTATCCTATACACATCTTAATGTGTATCGCATACGTTCGACCCTCAAGAGCTCACCAGCACTCAAGAGGTAGGCAACAAACAAGTAAGCCTGCTTTAACAAATTAAGTCTATCCAACAAACCCAACCGTTTTCCTTAACCAGTATCATTCATTTTTGTAGAATCCAAATTCACAATAATATGACTCAGACGCTATATCAGTATTGTGTTATAGCTACTGAGTCGTCTATGTACTTAGAGATCAAATCCAAATACTTTGCAGACAACCGCAAGCACTACACTAATACAAAAACTTCTAATTTATGAGGTCACTATGCAAAATTCATAAGTCAATACTTCATGTAGAATCAATGGTGACACTCCCACTGCATCTTTTCTGACTTTATATGACATAGACAATCTAATGTCATAATTAGAATCAAAACTAATCTAACCTTATGGTTGCTGACTAAATTCTCCATAAATTAGAAACTCATTCTTAATATCTCAAAGATCACAAAGAACATGTTTCAAGACACATCTTATGGTCTACAGTGTATCAAAATAACTTGTAACAATTACAATTAAATTGATATCTTAAATCACACATAATATAATATTCATTACGCCATCATCTTATGATGCATAAGATTGACTAGACATTCCAATCAATCTATATTTCGACAAAGGAATCATCCTTTATGAAATATGAATACTATATATGTAAAAGACACGTTAACTGTCAAACAGTTATACTAACTGTCAAACAGTTATACTAACTGTCATACAGATAGTCTTACTGTGTCCTTTATTAAATCATATCTCATATGCGAGTAATGGAAGTACCTCACAAGTTTCTTAATTTTATATCTTATATAAAAATTTATATCAAATATAACAGAGTCTGCTCCCACTACTAACACAGAGAAAAGAAGACTTAGGATACATAATACAAGAAAGGAATTTGTACGCTCCCACTGAACCTACTGACAAATACGTATTCTTTATATTTCGATAAAACAAGACAATCTGACTGATATCAAAATCAAAGAATACAGATTTCCGGAAAGCTTATCTGAGTCTACAATTGGCTCCATAAGCAAGTATATTAAACTGTAATCTTAGTAGAATACAAACTCTAGGGCCATTCTAGAATGAACACTTCAAACAAAGAAATCACAATGGATTTCCCATTCAAATAAATCACTCAAGAACGCCACTTTGCATTATTTAGCCAAAATACATGGTTTAATATCAACATTAACAATAGATCCTTAATTTTCCAATCAGTGCAACAAGAGACAAGCTTCCTCAGAATCTACAATAGACTACTGAGTATAACTTTCCCATTGTCATACTATAAAGGTCGAACCTTTATCGAGCTCACTTTGCTTTTGCTGCGCAAACAATTTGCACATTTTATGAACTAAAGCTCAATCAAGTTCAAAAATTGATCGTCGTAAGCCATAAACAATCTTAGATCTATGATTCAAAGCTAATTTTCGGAATTGATATCAAATATCGATCACACAATAAGTTATAGGATAATTTTCTTCGATAAGAAAACAACAGAATCATTAAGTATCGAATACTTTGTAAATGATTCTGACATCCTACTAAACTTATACGGAAGTTGTCTAAGGGTCTTTTCATCTTATTAATTACGTAGTTCCATTATAGTTTATCATTCTAATATTTGACTTCACTAAGTCAAATCTCTTCTGCAATCGTCAACATCCAATGTTAACTACCAACAAAATAATTTTATTACTCGGGATCGTAGAAAAGATATTCTATCAAATAGAATACAATGTTCCATTAAATAGAATAAATGATAAACCTTTCACTCGTACCTCCGAGGCACAAGTACTTTCAATTATATAACAATTATACAAAAGAAAGTCTCAAATCTTAAACTTTTTAAGATTCAAATTTTCTACTATACATATCATATATGTAACTATAGAAATGAATGGAACCTTAATTAAAGAGATGAATTAAAGTTACTGGAGCATAACCCCAAGAGTATCGAAAAACAATTCGGTAACATTCAATATCAACGAATCAAATCATATAAGATTTGATAACTCCCACTGATCAATTCCATCACAATGTAATTGTGAAAGTTTAATACTGAGTAAAAATCATACTCATTAAATAACTATAGAAATAATTGCCTTAAATTCATGTGTTTGATCAAATCAAACATCTTCGAACAATTCAAAGACGCGCAATGAATTTCGAAGAATACAGTTTTCAACACTACAGATAGAACATCTTTGAACTATTCAAAATATTCTATCCGAGTTTCATTAGAAATATATTGACAATTCTTGAACAATTCAAGACATTCAATATGTTCTCTTAGAAACTTGCAACTAAGTCATGACAATTCATTAACTGACTTACGAAGTAAATAAAACTATTCGTGGCAATTTCTAATTCATTAAACTACACACTTCCAAGTATTAGTTTAATAAATCTTGTGGTCCAATGACAATCATTGGTTGAATGAGATTTAATTACGTCCTGAATACAATATTCATTAAATGGATAAGGGTATGTGGTGTGATCTCGTATCAGACCATCCTTTACCATACATAATGATCATCTAATGCTTTTATGATAAAATCTCATAAAACATAGTTCTAAGTTATTTATTTACAGAATATTTTCTTAACGTTTATCTTTCATCAATGACACTACTAGTCGTCTTAAAATATGTAAAAACTTTTTATACAGAACATGTAACTATCCAATAGTCACAAGTTCTCATATCAAATATCAAAATAGTTATTCAATATTATTTTAAATAATTAGACGGGAGATCTGGTATCCAATACCTACAGTTGTCGTATTGTGAGAATCGATATTCTCTATACACAACTATACACATCTCCTTTCTTAAGCTTTATAATTTGCGTTCAATTATTCACAACAATTGCAAATAATTGATTAGCAAACTGTGTTAGACACGTGACTTCTAAAAGTCACTAAAAGCCAAGAAAAGTCATTAAAGGATAAACAAATACTAAATGAGTTTCTTAATGCCAGTCAAGAATCTCGAGACACGAACTATTCAAGTCAATTCTTACTGCATAAGAAACAATTCTAACTAGAATAATATCCTACAGCAGATATCCAATTAGATTACATAATCGTGACTTAGTAACTAAGTCACAAACCATATTGATTTTCAAGAAAATCAGAACAACAGTTCCCGATGGTTTTAACTAATCTAATAGTACCTAAGTCTACTGTCTTTCTAGAACCTATTCTTGAACTACACAACCATAAGTAAAGTCAGAAAACCTATATATTCAAGTAATATACATGCAGTGGATTAGAAGTATAAATCTATAAACAATATAGAAAAAAAGGAAAACAAAAGTTGTAAATTCCAAAAAATTACGCACTGCCTGAGTTATGGATTTTAAACTCAGCAGTATCTCCCACTATTTTACGTAAAACCGTAATCCCCAACGGACAACGGGAATTCGATAATTACATCAAATTCCATAGTGAGAGTAGGATCCCATGAATATATTTCGACTCATAGCTTTGGCACGTTCTCGCCTACGTATATTCATTAGGTAGACAACTCTTTGTCAATCACTCACCAGTGACTCCTGATTTTGGTCCTGACCATTTCTCGCTGTGACAGCTTTGGCACGTTCACAGGGAGGTGTATCAAGACTACACTTGTCAATGACAAACTCAAGCTACCGGTGTAGTCCTGATAGCTTTGGCACATTCATGATTTCCACTTTCACTTGAATTTATCCAGTATCAATATACAACCGGTATGGATAATAATCATATAACTGTACCCTCACAGCTTTGGCACGATCTCAGATGCACTTATAGAAAAAATACCCATAAACCGTACTGACATGACAGACCAAGAAATATGTATCCAATACACGTTACTTTACAACCATATTTAAAAAGCGGGGATTTTCCTAAGGAAGCTATACTCTACATCCAATGCAGAATTTTAATCTAAATCATTTTCTAAACAATTCAATTCTACCTATAGAAAATATAACTTAATTTAACTATTAAATTTCCGTTACATTTTCCGTTAGCGTAGAATCGAATAGTTAAGAAACATATCTAGATTCTAAGCATGTGCGAACATTAAAATTGGATTATATATCAAATATCAAGCAAGAATAATGTAATGGATGAAGCATCAGACCCGCTCTGATATCATTTTTGTTGGGGTTTTGGGCGAAGGGGTGCAGCGGAAGTGCGGGTCGGGCGAAATCGTATTTTAAAACTTTTTCAAAATACCGAATAAATTATTCAATTTCTAATATGAATAATTTATTCATATTTCACCTAAATGTATTTATTCAATATCAAATATTGACATAAATAATGTTGAAACTTCACGAAACTTTTATGAAAACCGATTTTCTGTAAAATGACGCAAAACATATTTTTGACCGAACCGACTACCCGACACTTATGGAAACTACTCAGGTCAGCTCCAATAGTATCAGGGCAGTTCATGGTCTGCCCGAACAGTGACAAATTTACTGTTTGGAAAACCGTCACCCGGTTGGCTCAAAATCCACCCGGTAATGCCGTTTTTGGCCGTTTTCGCTTATTTCAAGTCGGCAATACTTTTCGGAAATTATGCCAACTCCCAAAACACATCCAAAATATTCTAAAGACAAAAATTTTATCACAAAATCATATTTATTTCCAGGTCAAAACAGAAAACGAAATTGGTCAATTTTTCATGCTTTAATCAAAAGTTTTCAAGACTAAATCAATTAATCTCTACACCAATTGAGTCCCACCACAAATGAATAACTCTAGAATAATTCTAGGCTATCTAAGAGTGGATCAACAACTCTAGAATGGCAAAAATTCAACAATTGAATAAATTGGCATAATATTACAATAATATTCACCAATTTCACTTCACACATGCTAACAAACTTCTAATCCATCCACCAAACCACAAAGCCCCAATTTTTTTCAGATTTTAAGAAACCCTTGAACCATTCTATATCATCAAGAAACAAGAAATCTAATTTCTAAGCTTAGGGTTTAATGGATTACCTTTTAATCACTTGAAAAACCCAAACTTTTTCATGATTTTTTCTTCAAATCTTCATGGAATTCTAAAACAATTTTGAGACCCATTTTGAGAGGGTTTTTCGGAAGTGAGCTTGATGAAGAAGACAAAGAAAAAAAATTTTCTCTTTCCTTTTATTTTTGGCCGAAAATGGGATGGTTGGGGGCATTTTTGTCCTCTGTAAATTTAATCAAATTAAATTCAAAACAAATCAAATCAAACTTCATTATTTGCCAATCAAAATTGGACAAACAAATTTTGACTTAAATCATGCCAAGTGTCCAAAATATATGTCACCATTTGTCATACTAATTATGACAAAAATATAAGATATTTTAAACTTTTCAATTATTTAATCATTTAACAATTAAATAAATAAATAATTAGAAACAACCATACATGTATTTTTATTTACATTAAATAATAAACACATATATTTATGGCATGTGTCAAAATCTCATTTGACGAATAATTAATGTGTATCTAATCATATTATGTATCAAATATAAATACACAATAATTATTAGCGGAAAAAATCCCCTAATGCACGTGTTATCATTTAATCGATTAAACGATCCGGATTAACTCATTTAATCCGATGAAGTATTATGAATAATCCGTATTATTCATATCATGTTGCCCAAGTGCTCAACGAGTACACTTCGTATTGTGGGACTCTCTAAGTTTAGGTTTATCCGTCACGAAATCCATTTTTGTGTCCATAATCTACCCACTCATGGATTGTGACGACCACGAATAATCTCGCTAAACTATACAAGCCGAGGTCATAGCATACATATAATCCCTCTGTCACATGTCATCCGTATTATACCTGGGATATAGATAGAAACGTCAAATTAGTTCGGTATAATATAGTCGACTTTCAATTTACGATCTCTAAATAACACTCGGAACTGATTTCCAAAGTTATACCACGGCCATTGATTTACTAGATCATAAACACGTGTTGGATGCCTATGCCCTGTACACAGGACTGGCATATCCTATCTTGATACTCACAGGATATCATGAGCATCAGTCCACACCCAACGAACATGCGGAGGTCTGATCATGACTAGATCGTTGACGTGACTGCCATCAAAGTGTGGAGGATAGCTCATATATCCACAGTGGTATCGCAAGTCGAAGAACCAATATGCTCGATCAACTCGAGAAGGTTCCTATTGACGTTGGTGTACCATATATTAGGAAACCTTCAGTGATTCGTTCAATGTCTTATCAAATAAATACCTACATGTCTATATGAGTCTCCCGAGACTCATGGTTCATTGGGATAAACCATTGGACCATGTCACGATATACGACATGTACTGGTCTAAGCGGATTTTACTAACCGACCCGTGTTAGAAAATCTTGACCAAGAACTTTATTTAAGGATATACAACTAATAATGCACTTCCCAATGTCAATTACAAACTACGTTGTAACTGCGCACTATACTGTAAATCCTAGGGTCTTTGTCTAATATACACGTATCACTGAACCAGATTCAATTTTGATCTAATCGTAATCAGATCGAATAAGCGTATAAAAGACAAGGGTGCTACCATTAAATTAGTAATATTATGGAAAATATAATTGCTCCTATTGATGAATCAGACATAAATACGATCCGGATTGGCACTCGGAGCACCAACCATAACAGAAGAAACTGGAACAAATCTCATCAACTTCCCAACAACTTGATACTTCGAACAATCCCACAATCATACGATCCCATCCAATCTCTTGGGGGCATTCAACGATGTGCCAAATGATGATCCACCCCCAGACGACCTCCCCCGAAATTTTCAAAGAAATGAAACAATTTCCCTAGTCGACCAAGCGCAACAAGTCGCTTCCAACATGCGCAAAGAAATGTTAGAATTCAAAGGAGTAATTTTTTCCAACCTCCCCGGTGTCAGGCTACCAATAAGGAAAAGTCGGGCCAGAATAATTTTTGATACTCCATTTTTGGAGACCATCACTTCCATCGAATTACCAAGGTAGTTCAGTCCTCCAGATATGAAGATGTATGATGGATCAACTGATCCAGATGACCATGTTATCCATTACAAATACAAGATGACGTCAACGGGTATAGCCCCTCACTAATGAGAGGCCGGAATGTGCAGAGGATTTGGAGAAACATTAGATGGTCCTGCCCTCACATGGTTCATCAATCTCCCAAACAGATCCATCGAGTCTTACCAACAGCTAGCAGACAAATTTGTGGAGCATTTTGCAAGTTCTTGCAAGCTTGAGAAGACTACCAATAACCTCAATGCCATCTAGCAACGGAGAGAGGAGTCATTGCGAAGCTACATGGCTCGATTCAATAAAGAGATGATAACAATCTCAGATCTCCATCAGCCTACTGCAGTGAAAGCATTTAGAAATGGATTACTTTCAGAAAGTGGACTCTATAAAAAGCTCACTAAATTTCAATGCTACACAATGGATCAAACCATGGCTCGGGCCCACATTGAGATCAGGTGGGAGAAGGATAAGAGGAACAATAAGAGAGGAAGCTCCACCAACCATCACAATGAAAGAATCTTGAATCCTCGCAAGCGATTAGACCACAATAAGGTGTCACTTGATGCGATTAGACCACAAAAGAGCCATAAGCCACCCATTGTCACCTTGGGGACATCATAGCTTCCCAAACAAGTATTCATTGGTTACTTTAAAAAAATAATAATAAAAAATTTATCCTTCACAAAACTCCAACTTAGAGAGAAACCCATTTGCTCCAATCGACAACATAAACCATCATTCGGCCCAATCGACATACTTCTCCCAGTCGACTAAGAATGGAACAAGATGCTTCCCTCCAGTAGAACCATTTGTTCTACCACTCATCCCATACAACGAAGCAATATATCTGGCTTGAGGTGGATATCACAGTCGACACTACATGTAAGGAGACTTGCCATAAGAAGGATGTCACAAACGACAATACACAAATGAAGACTTGGCATGGAAATCCCAGTCGACACTACGTGTATGAAGGCTTGGCATGAGGAGGATGTCCTAGTCGACACTACATGTATGAAGAGTTGGCATGATGAGGATATCCCAGTTGACACTATGTGTATGAAGAGTTGGCATGAGGAGGATGTCCCGATGGACAATACTCTAATGAAGACTTGGCATGGACGTCCCTGTCGACACTACGTGTATGGAGGCTTGGCATGATGGGGCGTCCCAATCGACACTACGTGTATGAAGAGTTGGCATGAGAAGGATGTCCTGATGGATAATACTCTAATGAAGACTTGGTGTGAAGACATTCCGGTCGATATGCATGTAAGAAGACTTGGCAAGGACATCCCACTCGACACTACATGGGGATTTGGTTTGAAGAGGTTCCAATCGACATGCTTGTATGAAGACTTTGCAGGGACATTCCAGTCGACACTCCATGTATTAGGACTTGGAGTGATGATATTCCAGTCGACATACATGTATGAAGACTTTGCAGGGACATTTTAGTTGACACTACCTTAATGGGGACTTGGTGTGAAGACATTTTAGTCGACATGCATGTATGACTTGGTGTGAAGACATTCCAGTCGACATGCATGTATGAAGATTTGGTGTTAAGACACCCCAGTCGACATACACAAATGAAGACTCAGACTGAAGCATATACCCAATTCGACATCTACATATGTGTAGATTGAGACTTGTTGTCGATCCCAGATACGTGTATGGCTTGGGGCTTGATGTGCGTCTCATTCGACATCTACATATGTGTAGATTGGGACCTGTTGTGGATCCCAGATACATGTATGACTTGAGGCTTGATGTACGTCCCATTAGACATCTACATGTGTATCGCTTGTGACTTGTTGTGGATCCCGGATGCGTGTATGGCTTGGGGCTTGATGTGCGTCCCATTCGATATCTACATGTGTGTAGCTTGGGACTTGTTGTTGATCCCAGATGCGTGTATGGCTTGAGGTTTGATGTGCCTACCATTCGACATCTACATGTGTGTAGCTTGGTACTTATTGTGGATCCCAGATGCGTGTACAGCTTAAGGCAAATGTGTCATTCGACATGATATGGATGAAGGCTTAGTATTTGGCTGAGGTTCTATTCGAGCCTACATGGAAGGATTGTCATATTTTCCATACTACATGGATGGATTGCCATCAACTATAGACTCCATTCGACCGTAGACCCTCACTAACCTTTTTCAGGTCTTGTAGAGTGAGGATTGTAGAATGAGGAATGAAGAGCCTCATTGACCTTTGTCAGGTCTTGTAGAGTGAGGATAATAGAATGATGAATGAAGACCCTCACTGAACTTTGTCAGGTCTTGTAGAGTGAGGATTGTAGAATGAGGAATGAAGACCCTCACTGAAATTTGTCAGGTCTTGTAGAGTAGGGATTGTAGAATGAGGAATGAAGACCCTCATTGACCTTTGTCAGGTCTTGTAGAATGAGGAATGTAGACCGTCACTGACCTTTTTCAGGTCTTGTAGAGTGAGGATAGTATAATGAGGAGTGAAGACCCCTATGGACCTTTATAAAGTCTAGTAGAATGAAGATTGACCGGTGCGTAATCACACGCGTATAACGCAATCACATGTATCGTTTAAGTAGTATAAAAAATATCGATCCCATGAGGACTTAATTCCTACTATTGTTATTAATTGTTGATTCTATTTATTTATAGGTATCTAATTAGAGAGAGAAGAAAATGATTGCTTGATTCGTTGGTTGAATGTGGATTTGCTGAATAAATAAATAAATAAAATACAAAAGAAATTACTAAAGAAAATAAACAAAAGACATAAAATACCTAGGGTTGTGACTCCACACAATATTATTCTAAATATGAAATGATTCTCTTATACATGTGTAATAAATTAATTTGCTAACCTGAAACACGAAGTTATGCAAAAGCCTCTGTCGATGGTCAGATACAAATACCCAGTGTAACTCAATTAATCATATTCCTATGTTAACCAAGTTATCGGAATTTATTAAGTTCAAGTTCCAATTATGGCTACCCACGCTCGACAGGTATATGTCTATCCTATAAGGAAATCTATTAAAGAGTTATCCATCCTCAAGGAAGATCGTGAGTTATTGAATCTAAGGCTTAAACCTAAAATCCCTTTTCCAAGTTCATTTTAAGTTTACCACATCAATCTTATTGGTGATCAGGCAACAAGAAACATTAAGCTTAAGATTCAATAAACAAACTAAAGAATTACCCATTATAAAATTAAATCAATTATTAAGTATGTAAATATTGTGTTTCATCATTTCTCTAGAATAAAAAAAAAATGTTAGGGTTAGAGGATCCACTTTTAGAAATCTCAAATTATTATAATATGGAAATTGTCAGTATTACCCAATTAAGTTGAACCAACCATAAATGCGGTGTTATTATTTATCCATAAACCAGCCATATAGGCGGTAATCATCTGTCACCTAAAGACCGTCCTATAAGCGGTGTCACATTATGTTACATAGTTAAAACCAGCCATTAAGGCTGTATCAACTTTTAATCCATATTAAATTACAATTTCCATATTATAAATTAAGTGAGATTAATCTACCTTTACTATTTCTAATTTAGAAATCTCCCTTATTATAATATATAAATTTACGTGATAATTACCAAACGACCAATATGGCGGTATCCTGATTAAGTTAAATTTATAATTAATTACCAACCGACCAATATGGCGGTATCCATGCTTAGTCAGGTTAAAACCAATTTAAATAATTACCAACCGACCAATCAGACGGTATCCTCATTAAGTCATGTTTTAACTAGTTTATATATTATAATTAAGGGAGATTAATCTAAATTATAAAAGTAAAAAGCTTCACCCTTCCCCAGCAGTAAATTAACTACTGAACATAAAAGAAAAGAAAATAAAATAAAATAAGATTTATTACAGAAAGTAAAAGTGCATAATTAAAAGTACTAAAAGTAAAAATGCTTAATTTAAATTACAAAAACTTAAACAAACAAGATGCAATCCTTAAAGTCCTTACAAAACATAAGGAAGGCATAATTTGAATTCTGAAATCAAGCTGAATTTATAGGAACCAATAGGCTGGGCGCGTTGCGACGCGCCGTGATTTACGACGTGGAACGCGGAGGCGACGACACATGGCACTTGGATTCGCGATAAGGTGACACGTGGAAGAGGGCATCGGCAACTCAATGATTGTGCTGACGTGGCTGACACGTGGCGATGTTGATTGTCGGCACCGTGTGGTTGTGACACGTGGCACAAGATGATTAATTGATGATGATGTGGCTGACACGTGGCAAGATGAGTTGGCATGTGACTGATGTGGACGCCACGTGGCTGACATGTAGGCGATGGTGATTGTCGGCAGCATGTGATGGTGACACGTGTCTGGCGCACGTTGGCATGATTTGTTGTGACGTTGACACGTGGCAGGCGTACTTTAGCAGATTCAGCGCACGTAAGCATCCGATGTATTTTAGCAGAATCCCTTTGATTGGTCCACATGTCCCGGTGCATTTTAGCAGAGGTCTGACGCATGTTAGCGGTCGCGATGCAGGCTACGCGTCGTGATGCGCCAAAAGACAGTTTTGCCCTTTTTGTCCATTTTTCACTATTTTGGCCCTGAATTGCTGATAAGTGTGGTTTATACCCATTTATTACGGCATTTTTAGCTTACTGTTTTGTTATATTTCGAGATATTTAAATGTCAATTATAGTTTATTTTCTGTTTTTATTTGTAGGAAAATTAATACATGGATCCTGAGAAAATTACACGTATTCTGGGGACCGTACGGGAGCATAGGACACAACGCATGAACAAAGTTCATCACTCGCGCCACAGCGCCAACAATCAGACAACACCCAGCCAAATTCCCGAAAGAGAGGCGCCTTGGCGCCACAATTGTCCATTATTCATGGCGCCAAGGCGCCTATTATTGTGAAGTTCATTGGCGCCAAGGCGCCATCAATGGCTTCTTCCAGACGACATTGAAGACTCATCTGGTCCTTTGACCAGTAGTATGGAGATTGTCTGAATTTCATCTGGTTCAGTTGACTGGGAACATTCCCCATGGCTCATGTAGAGTCAAGTTCAAGACATGGCTTTCATCTGGTCCAAAAGACATTGAAGACTCATTTGGTCCTTTGACCAACGGTATGGAGATTGTTTGAACTTCATCTGGTTCATTCGACTAGGAACATTCCCCATGGCTCATGTAGAGTCAAGTTCAAGACACCCCCCATGGACTCATGTCGAGTCAAATGAATATCTGGACTAATCTCAGTCCAGACGACAATGTCGTATGAATAATACCCTGAACCTTCATCTGGTTCAGTCAACAGGGAACATCCTTCATGGACTCATGTTAAGAAAAATGAAGACCTGGACTAATCTCAGTCCAAATGACAATGTCTTATGAATAATACCCTGAACATTCATCTGGTTCAGTCTACCGGGGACATCCCCCATAGACTCATGTCGAGTCAAATGAAGACCTAAATTACTCTCAATCCAGACGACAATATCGTATGAATTAACTCCTGAATCTTCATCTGATTCAGTCACTTGGGGACATTCCCTATGGCTCATATCAAGTCTAGTTCATAAACTCTGCATCTTAAAGAAGCACTAGAAAATTGCGCAGCTCTTCTGTCCAAACGCATGAAAGGCTTTACTGAACCATCCAAACGACAGAGAATAGTGCATAGAACTATGCATTCTTGACAGGTACTCTTACATCTTGTTTTATATGACATATATTGAAATACTCTCCAAGTCAATGACTTCTTGACTTAGAGAGTAGGGGACAAACTGTACATGCCAAATTTGGGCCAAGGGCATTTTTGACTTTTTGCTTTAGGCCATACATCAATTGTTGACTGATGATTTTCGTCTCAGGGGTAGTATCGGGATAGTGCTCCCGGGACAATCTTCCTTCAACCTTTAATTTGTTTGGTTATGGGGAGACCAAAAAAAACTCGACGAAAAACAAGAAAACACACAAGAAAATCGAAAAGAACATATTTAACGTGGTTCGGTGGAGCTGGTCCATTCTACGTCCACGGTCACAAAGTGGGGTGTGGGGTTCTTTTATTACTTAACCGAGCTCGAACGACCTGTTTATGAAGGTCTAATAAAAAACCGAGAAGGTTGTTTTTCTTTCTCTATTTCTTACAAGTTTGTGTTTTTGTGAAAAATTTGGTAACCTCTACAACTGTGATCTAACTTCCTTTATATACTACTCAATATGTGACATGTTCCCGTCTCTTTATGATGTCCTCCTTGGAGATTTGATGATTTTCAGTGATTTGACGGGTTCTCTTCCCCATTCTGCCAACGTCGAAAGTAAACCCTACCATATGAATTACTGTCACATCACGCAGTAAAGGTGCACTGTCAGACCCTTTCATCAATGATGACAACCTGCTTGAATTTTGATGTGAGAGTTTTGGGAGGGAAAAGTACGGTAGCCCTAATCCTATGTCAGTCATCATGAGGTCGGCTAGATGATCCACCAAACTACCCTAACTACTCTCGACCTGATCCGAAATATCCGACCTATTTTCCGTGGTACTGGATGTAAAAAAAGGAACTGAAACTGGGTTATCGGGCCCCTGACGTGGCTAGTCTATACTCTGCTGTAGTCGGTCTGAGTTGTCCCGAACTGTAGGACCTATCTTCTGTGGCCGATCTCTACTCTGACACGGTCAGCCTCTAAGAGTTGATCCACACTGTGTTTTCTGGATGAGGGGATCTTCCCTATTTGCCCTTACCGAACTGTACAAGAGACTTAGCCGCCGAAATCCCCATCAATATTTGTTCCCTTGTTCTCGGTTCCAACAAGCGTACGAGTTGGTGTCGGGACTATGAGAAATCTGAAATGAGCTGATCAACTAATTGGTGGCTCGTCCTCGGGGTTGTAAAAAAGAATTCTCAGATGACATCTTCAGGTCACCTCAGTGTCTCCGAACTGAAGAAATAAAGCAGATTTAGCGGAACGAATCCAGCCATGATCTGAATAAAAAAGCAGATTCAGTGGAACGAATCCGACCCCGAGCTAGTGGAACATAATAGTCTCAGCGGAACGAATCCGACCCCGAGTTGGTGGAACATTTGGATCGACGGAACGAATCCAGCCCTGAGCGGGTGGAACATAATAGATACGGTGGAACGAATCCAGCCCTGAGCGGGTGGAACATAATAGATACGGTGGAACGAATCCGGTCCCGAGTTGGTGGAACATAATAGTCTCAGCGGAACGAATCTGGCCCCGAGCTGGTGGAACGTTTGCATCAGCGGAACAAATCCAGCCCCGAGTGGGTGGAACATAACAGACACGACGGAACGAATCCGGCCCCAAGCTGGTGGAACATAATAGTTTCAGCGGAATGAATCCGGCCCCGAGCTGGTGGAACGTTTACATCGGCGAAACGAATCCCGCCCCGAGTGAGTGGAACATAACAGACACGGCGAAACGAATCCGACCCCGAGCTGGTGGAACATAATAGTCTCAGCGGAACGAATCCGACCCCGAGCTGGTGGAACATTTGCATCGGCAGAATGAATCCAGCCCCGAGTGGGTGGAACATAACAGACACGACGGAACGAATCTGGCCCCGAGCTGATGAAGCATAATAGTCTCGGTGGAACGAATCTGGCCCCGAGCTGGTGGAACGTTTGAGACTTATACGAGGGAAGATTTTCAACCTCTGAGGCTCTGCGGGTCCTGGCGCGGGCGTCCCCTTCCCAGACCAACGAAAATCAAAAAATCAGAACAAAGTAAAGTTAATAATAATAAAAAAGGAGGTGACTTAGCACATACCCCATGCAAAAATCATAAGCAAAAATAGCAACCTGGATGCCCCGAGGCAATGTCCTGCCCAAGGCCTCCAAAACACAATTCTGAACCTTACAATTCAGTGTCCCGGCTAACCAGGCTATACGTCGATCCGGGCGGCCAGGAAAATCCCCACGTGGAGCATGGACACCCCGTGTGTGCCTTCCCTGGATGGTTCTCAACAGGACTCACCTGCCGACTCGTAGGGGTAGAAACCTCTCTAGGTCCGGTTTACCCGAGACTCCTGTAATCAAGGGCGCCATTCGGCCAAACCCGAGCCAGATGGTCTGATGGTACACAACGGGACTCACCAGCCGACTCGTAGGGGGATAAACATCCATAGGTACGGTTTACCCGAGACTCCTGTAATCAAGGGCGAGATTCGGCCAAACCCGAGCAAGATGGTCTGATGGTACTCAATAAGACTCACCAACCGACTTGTAGGGGGAGAAACGTCCCTAGGTCTGGTTTACCCGAGACTCCTGTAATCAAGGGTGCCATTCACCCAAACCCGAGCCAGGTGGTCTGATGGTACTCAAAGGGACTCACCAGTCGACTCGTAGAGGGAGAAACGTCCCTAGGTCCGATTTACCCGAGCTATTCCCCAAACAATTGAGCCATGAGGTAGTAACGCTCCGGCCTCGGGGGTTTGATAATGACACCCGGGAGTGGTGTGCCATGAGGGGTTCGCGCGTTTCCCATATGTACTCCATCCCTGGATGCATTTTGGATACTCAAAAGTGAAAGGAACCAGGTCAGGACACTTCCACCCGGGGGTTTGAAAATGGCACCCGGGATTGGCGTGCCACAGGTTTTGGTGCCCTCCCCAGTTACTGATCACCCATTCACATCGAGCACGTCCCAAGAATATTGAACATGATTTTCGCATTTAATTAAATAACGAGTAGAATGGACAAGTTTCTTAATTCTAAAGAGAAAAATATGTTCATATTCATGAGACCTACTGCCCTTCTTACTACTCTCGGTGGGTCATTTTAATAGAGGTTTACAGTGACTTTCTTGTTCTGGCTGGCTTATCTAATTACTTGCGGTTTAAAGAGAAAAGATTACTGGAAGTACCTTCTCAGTATCTCGGCGTTCCATGGCTTCCTGAGCCGGGTACCATCCAGCTGATCCAAGAGATAGGCACTCGGTATTACAATCTCTGATACTCTATATGATCCTTTCCACTTAGCACCCAGCGAACCTTTCTCAGGCCGGCAGGTATTCAATGTAACTCTCCTTAAAACCAGGTCTTCGGGGAGGAAAGATCGAATATGGTCTCTCTTATTGTAAAAACGGGCCATTCTCTGTTGCCATACAACTGCTTTCATAGCCGACTTCTCTTGTTTTTCTCCAGCCAGATCAAAGTGATTCCTAATAAGTTCTTCATTCTGTTCGGCCTCAAAGTGCCGGACCCGATGGGTGATCATCCATATTTTTGTCGGGATAATAGTTTCACACCCATAAGCCAAAGAAAATAGGGTATCTCCCGTGGAATCCTTGCAGGTCGTCCGGAGTGTCCATAATACTTCTGGTAATTCTTCGACGTATAGGCCTTTACAAGATCCGAGCCGGGCCCTCAAGTTTGCTTTGATCATTTTGTTGGCGGCTTTGACCTGCCCGTTGGACTTGGGATGAGCCGGTGAAGCGAATCTCAAGGCAATTTGAAGATCTTCACAAAGTTTTCGGAAACCCTTGCTATCAAACTGTTTCCCATTTTCGGTAATGATGGCTCGGGGAATCCCAAACTAGCAGATGATATTTTTCTTTACAAAATTCGTGGCCCTTTTTTCGGTGATTGTAGTAAGGGGTTCAGCCTCTACCCACTTGGTAAAATAATCGGAGGCAACAATAGCGTACCTGACTTGTCACCTCCCTGTTGGAATCGACCCCGATGATATCCAATCCCCACTGAGCGAACGACCAGGAGCTCACCAGTGAAGTCAATTGTTCTGCCGGATGATGATGAAGATTAACATTTTTCTAGCATCCCTCACACTTTCTGGCCATCTTCATTCCGTCCTGATGCATGGTCGGCCAATAGAATCTTTGTCTCAATGTCTTATGTGCGATAGACAGCCCTTCAGCATGACTTCCACAGATACCTTCATGGATCTCCATGAGCACATAGTCAGCTTCTTCGGTCGCGAGGCACCTCAAAAGTTGTACCGTATACCCCCTTCGGTATAACACTCCTTCTATCAGACAAAACTTTGAACTCCGGTATCTCAGTTTTCTTGCTTCTTTCTTATCTCCAGGCGTCTCTCCGGTTTCCAAATACTTCATAATCGGGTCCATCCAAGAGGCCTCTTCTCCTACTTCGACTTCCATTACATCTGATTTCCCGACACTCCTCTCCTGTAGTCAAATCAGTAGGATGGCCGAGCTAACGAATCCGCTTGATGGTTGTTTTCTCGAATGATCTGCTCGAACTGCACGTTACCCATTTGTCCGGCCAACTTCTTCACCTTAGCCATATACGCCACCATAT
This sequence comes from Zanthoxylum bungeanum, assembly GCA_019454045.1. Taxonomy (NCBI): domain Eukaryota; kingdom Viridiplantae; phylum Streptophyta; class Magnoliopsida; order Sapindales; family Rutaceae; genus Zanthoxylum; species Zanthoxylum bungeanum. Next base: position 27,908 of record SKCR01031873.1, read on the forward strand.
TAGGCTCTCCAGCCTGAAACTCGCCCCTCACCTTGAATGGCCAGCTGTGAGTCACTCTTTATGATCACATCTCGGACGCCCACCGCTGTACACAGCCTCAATCCGGCTAAAATGGCTTCATACTCTGCTTCATTATTGGTGGCCTCAAAAGAAAACCTTAAGGCGTAGACCACCCATTCATCGTCACTACTCCATAACACGACCCCGGCCCCGCATCCTTGCGAACTAACAGATCTATCCACAGATAACTCCCACTTGGTCTCCAAAACTTCTAAAACCTGGGGCCCGGTGAACTCGGCCACAAAGTCTGCTAGAGCCTGTCCTTTCACTGCCGCTTTTTGGCAAATATGATATATCATATTCACTCAACTCCACTGACCATTTTACCAACCGGTCTGAAACCTTCGGTTTATGCAGGATATGCCTCAAAGGGTGGTCGATGTAGACTCCGATAGGATGAGCCTGAAAGTATGGTCTCAGCTTCCTGGCATCCGTAACCAATGACAATGCCACCAGTTCATGAGCCGGATATCTCTTCTCCGCATCCAACAGGGCTTTGCTGATGTAATATACCGGTCTTTGGATTTTATCGGCCTTCTGCACCAGCACCGAGCTCACAGCATATTTAGAAACAGCTAAATATGAGAATAAAGTCTCACCGGGGATCGGTTTGGCCAAAAGTGGAGGTTGGGCCAAGTATTGCTTGAGTTGTGTGAAGGCTTCCTCGAACTCTTCCGTCCATGTGACATCTTTTTTAATCTTCTTAATCACTTTGAAAAATGGGTGACACTTGTCGGTGGCACGAGATATGAACCGGTTTAGAGCGGCCACTCGACCTATCAAACTTTGCACTTCTTTGACTGTTCAGGGGGGACTTCAAATCTAGAACTGCTTGGATCTTCTGCGGGTTAGCCTCTATTCCTCGTGCACTGACCATATACCCTAGAAACTTCCCTGATGCTACCCCGAATGCGCACTTCTCTGGATTCAACCTCATGATGTGCTTCCTTATCAGCTCAAAGGTTTCTGTGAGGTTAGCCAGATGACCCTCCGGTTCCATAGTCATTGTTATTATGTAATCCACATACACTTGCATGGTTTTTTCGATGAGGGGATTAAAGATCTTGTTCACCAACCTCTGAAATGTTGCCCCTTTATTTTTCAAACCGAACGACATCACTTTATAACAATACAGCCCCCGATCCATGATGAATACAGTCTTCTCCTCGTCTTCGGGATGCATTTTTACCTGGTTATACCCGGAGAATGCATCCATGAAACTGAGCAACCTATGACAGGCAGTTGAATCTACCAACTGATCTACTTTCGGGAGTGGAAAACTGTCTTTTGGGCAGACTTTATTATGATCGGTGAAGTCCACATGCATCCTCCATTTTCCGCTAGGTTTTTTTTACCAAAACCACATTCGAAACCCACTACGGGTACTTTACCTCTCGAATGAAACCTGCCTTCAACAATCCCTCTACCTCGACCTCTATCGCCTCACAACGTTCTTGGTTGAATATCATTCTCTTCTGTTTGACAGGCTTCTGACTCGGATATACTGCCAAGTGATGGCTGATAAACTTAGGGTCTATCCCGGGCATGTCACTATACCCCCAAGTGAAGATATCCGCATACTGCTTCAAAAGATGTAGGAGATCCTTATTTAGGTTTTCCCCCAAACCTTCCCTTATCTTGATGATTTTTCCAGGGCCAAAGAGTTCCTCCGACTCCAACTCTTCTGCCGCTCCCAAACGGGCAAACTTCTTACTCGCACATCTGGACATTCTTCTGGTTCCTCATCCTCATCCCCCTTCTCCATTCTTCTCTTCTTCCGCAGACACTGTTCAACACAAAGAGTTTCTTTTAAGACGGTGGCAAAGCAACTCTGGGCCACCTTCTGGCTTCCACACACAATCCCAATCCCGGCCCGGTTGGGAAATTTCAGCTTCAAGTAATAACATGACATGGCGGCCTTCATTTTCATCATGAAGGGCCGACCCACAATGACTTGATAACTGCTCATACAATCTACCACCGTGAAGTCTATCATGATTGTCTGGGTACGTGAGGAAGTCCCGACCGTCATGGCCAACTATATTCTTCCCAGTGGGACGACCGTTGCTCCTCCAAACCCGTACAGAGGTGTCCCATCCTGGGTCACTATCGCATACTCTATCCCCAATCCATCCAAGGCTTCTTTGGAGATTATATTGACCGTGCTCCCCGGATCTACCAGAATCATGTCTACCTCTGTTCCCCCTATTACTGTTTTTATTATCAATGCGTCATCATGCGGAAAACTTACCCCATGTGCATCTTCATCGATGAACATTATAGGGATCGACCGACCACTTTGCATTCCCGGGACTTACCCTACCGATATTATCTCCACTCCTCGGGCCCCGTAGTAATTTTTTCTCAACCGTTTCGAGTCTTTGCCCAGCGTTCTACCGCCGGTGATGGTATATGTTTGCCTATGCCCTTGCCACTGCTAAGCCGCCATGGCCCCCTGGTCAACGTGCTCGTTTAGGTAACCGTTCTGGGCAAGATTCTCCATCTGCTATCGCAGATCCTTACAACCCTCGGCCGAGTGTCCCCTCATATTGTGGTACACACAATAATGTTTTTCATTCTTCTTCTCTACTGGATAATTTCTTAGATCGGGTTCCATTAATAGGGCCCTACTTTGAATTTCTTTCGTAATCTGAGCCAATGGTTTGTTCAGAGGCGTGTACCCTACTCCCCCAGCAATATAGTTCACTTGCACCTGAGCTCTAATCTCTTATGGGACATTGCTGGGAGGCATCGGCCGGAACTCCCTCTACCTATGAGGAGGATTCCTCAATTCCCTATCTGGCCTCCTCGACATCTCCGGCTTATGTACCTTTTCCTTCTGCACCCCTCCCTTCCGAACGGCCTTCTTTTATTCCTCCATCAAAATGAACTTTCTCGCCAACTCCAGAGCTGTGGCATAGTCTGGTACGTCCTGGAACCTAAAGTGAGTCCACAATATTCCCACATTTAGGGCCCCTTTAATACTTTCCAAAGCCTTCATTGACTCATAGGCCCATACCTCGAGCACCAAATTGTGGTACCTTCCAATAAAATTCTTCAAAGGCTCATCATCCCTCTACTTTATCAACCTCAACTCTCCCATTGTCTTTTTGGAACACACGCTCTTTTGAAATTCCTAATAAATAACTTTCTGAGCTGTGAGAAACTATTGATGCTTCTTGGAGTCAACTTTCTGAACCACAGAATCGCGGGTCCACCCAGAGTCAGAGGGAACACATTACAGATGGCTTCTCTCACCATTCCATGTACTTCCATCAGCAAGACAAAACTCTCGATGTTAGACTTAGGATCAGTATGACCTCGATAGACATTTATAGACGGCATCGTGAACTGCCTAGGGAACTCCGCCAATAAGATTTATTCAGTAAAAGGAGAGGTCATTTCTCCGTCTTGGCCATCCCATTTATCGGCCTTCAGATTTTCCTCCCACTTACTCATTTCTTTTCTAAACCAGGCTTTCATGTGGTTATCGTTATCATCATGCTGCCTCCCCGGAACATCGTCACGTCTGTTGCCCCGATCACGATGTGCACCGTGTCTAGACACCTCTCGCTCCCCTTTCCCATATCTCATACATTCTCCCTTCTTAGAGCGTGGGCTATTACTTGATGACTCCAGCATTTTTATTTCTCCTTCTCCCCCAACACTCTTTCCGTTGGCGGGGCTCTCGCTATCACCACTGACCTCACCCTCTGTGTTTCCCTCCTCCCGGATTCATTGTCACCACTTAGATATACCACCATTTTCCCTTCCGCTATCTCATTTCTCCTCCGACTTAGACCAGCCTCTAACCTTTCATCATTCGCTTTTTCCAGTCTCTTCAGTTTATCCATCATGGCCTTCAGGAGCGTCTGGTTCTCCTCTCTATCCTTTCACATACTTTCCTCCATCATTCTCATCCATTCTATTGTTGAACTCTCTGATGACCTGTGGTTCCCATCCTCTGCCATCATCTTACTACGTTAGCTACTTTTTTCTCTTTTCCCCACAGACGACGCCAACTATTGACGGACAATTTTCGTCTCAAGGGCAGAGTATCGGGATAGTGCTCCCGGGAAAATCTTCCTTCAACCTTTAATTTGTTTGGTTATGGGGAGACAAAAATAAACTCGACGAAAAATAAGAAAACATACAAGAAAATGAAAAAGAGAATATTTAACCTGGTTCAGTGGAGCTGGTCCAACCTACGTCCACGGTCACAAATTGGGGTGAAGGGTTCTTTTATTACTTAACCAAGCTCGACCGACCTGTTTATGAAGGTCTAAAAAAAATTCGAGAAGATTGCTTTTCTTTCTTTATTTCTTACAAGTTTGTGTTTTTTGTGAAAAATTTGGTAACCTCTACAACTGTGATCTAACTTCCTTTATATACTACTCAATATGTGACATGTTCCCGTCTCTTTATGATATCCTCCTTGAAGATTTGCAGATTTCCGGTGATTTGAAAGGTTTTCTACCCCATTCTGCCAACGCCGAAAGTAAACCCTACCCTATGAATTCCTGTCACATCATACAGTAAAGGTGCACTGTCAGACCCTTTTCATCAATGATGACAGCCTGTTTGAATTTTGGATGTGAGATTTTTGGGAGGGAAAAGTACGGCAACCCTAATCCCATGTCGGTCGTCATGAGGTCGGCCATATGATCCACCGAACTACCCGAACTACTCCCGACCTGATCCGAAATATCCGACCCATTTTCCGTGGTACTGGATGTAAAAAAAAGATATGAAACTGGGTTACCGGGCCCCTGACGCGGCCGGTCTCTACTCTGCTGTAGTCGGTCTGAGTTGTCCCGAACTATATGACCTATCTTCTGTGGTCGGTCTCTACTCTGACACGGTCGGCCTCTATGAGTTGAGCCACGTTGTGTTTTCTGGATGAGGGGATCTTCCCTATTTGCGCTTACCGAACTATACAAGAGACTTAGCTGCCGAAATCCCCATCAACATCAGTAATAGCCCAATCAATCCAAATAGTACCCAGAATAGACTTGGGTCAATAACTCAATTACCTTCTCAAGCCCACGCACAAAGAGATGCCTACCAAGCAAACCCTTGACTTATCAGTTACCCAAACCTAAAACGCCTAAATCAAGGTTAGTAACTCCCCCTACGTAGTTAGCCGTTTTAGACACCCAACTGATGAACAATTAATGGAGGAAATAAAACTAACCTTGAATAAGTCTATAAAAAGAAGAGATGATTCACTGTTCTAGGGAGGTCTTAGCTCTCATACTTGATCTCTCTAAGCTTCTTACTCTCTAAACACCGACCACCGCCCTCACAACAGTCAACAGAAGTCAAGGTAACATCAAGCCTTGCTCTTCCATCATTTATAGCTCGTCTTCACTACTGACTTGAGCGTCGGAGTGCCTAGGTACCCACCACACCTGTGGGCAGTACTTCACGCTCATTCTGCCTTTGTTTTGCAGGTTCGCTAATGCCCCATACTATAAAATTCTCGATTGTTGACCTCGGGCGAAAACCTGCATCCACAAGTACTCCCCACTCATTCTACCTTTATTTTGCACGTTCGCTAGTGCCCCCATACTAGAAAATTTTCGATTGTGGACTTCGGGCAAAAACCAGCATCCACAGTGTTGTGATATTTTATATCGTACCGCAAGTGTACGATGTCAAGTTTTAGTATAAATGAGTGTAGAGTGTCGAACCCATAGGGATTACGTTAACTCGCACTAAATACTACAATTGATAATCCTTTCTTTATTTAGAAAACAAATAATAAAGATTTTAAGAAATAAATATAAAAATAATTAGATAGGAGGACTAATACGATAGGGATTCTGGATCCTGATTTCACCTAGTTGACGCTTATATATTTGTCATGCCAATTAATATTTGTTCAGTTATATTATTTATAAGTCACGATTCCTAAAATATCCACTCCCACTCTCGAGTGCCGAGTGAAAATATCATCAACTATAGACTTCGATATCTCTATAAAAATCTAGTAGTTAACAACTCATTACGCCTTGTGATTCTATGTTAACCACTTCAAAGGACTACAGATTCTCTCTAACTCTATAAAATCCTAGGTTATATTCTCTATATTTATTCAAAATCCCCTATCTCGAGTGATAGATTCTAAATATTAATCATCTTCAATTATGGCCAGCAATCAAGAAGCATTAAACTCAAAAGAATATAAATAAATTAATAAAACTTCATCACAAAATCAGCAAACAATAAAAGGTTCAAGCATCAATTACATTATTCTCCAGAATTAAGGAGTTAGTTATTGACTAAAAGATTAAAACAATGAAAACAAGTCATGAATCTAATGGAAATCATTACAGTTCTAAGAAAGAAATAAGAAGATAAAACCCGAATTGAATCTCTTCCTCTTCGGACGTCACCACCTTCGTCTCCTCTTGTCGCTCTTCAATCCTCCTCCTTGGATCTCTAAAAATATGTGTTTTGTGTTTTGTACTGTGTATTAACCTCTTATTGAGTATTGGACGAAGTCATGTATTTATAATAAAGTCTTATGGCCATTGGGTATGTTAAGAACCCTAAAAATATGTTTCTAGATCGCATGTATTGTTTCCCCTCAGCGCCAAACCCACGGGATTTTGTATGGGGGGTGTGAGGCTTCGTAGGAGCTTCAACGCCTAATGTTGAGAACATCTGGCACTGCAGCTCTTCTTCTTTTGTATTTGTTTGCTTTTCACGCCATGGGCCCTCGTTGTTTGCTTGGTCAAAGTTTACTGCTTCTTTCTCTCTTCTTTCACGTGCATTATTCTTCTTTGCTTTCCTTTTATTAATTTGGTCAACTTTCTTTTGTAAACAAGCTTGGCCCACGTGTGCTTTCTTTCAAATCCTTCACGCCCTTTTTTCTTTATTTGGTTAACAATTGCAACTCATCTCTTGGCCCCAAGTGTTCCTTGCATCCGAAAGTTCCCAAAACATGCGTATTCGCTCCATTTTTGATGTTTTAATGCTTCCTACAATTAAGACATAAAATAAACTATAAATACATTAAATAACTCGAAACATAATAAAATAATAGGTTAAAGATGTCAGAATAAGTGGGTATAATCCACACTTATCAAACACCCCCAAACTTAAGGTTTTGCGAGTCCCGAGCAAAAGGCAAAATAAAAACTAAATTCAAATAAATAGATAAAAATAACTAAATTAACTAAGCCACTTTCGTAGGGATCACGATTGCATTTAGCGTATGAAACAAGCCTTTAAACCCCTAAGTGGCCCTAGTGGACGAGTTATAGTCTCGTGAGGGCTTACAGTGATGATACCCACAAACGTCATTCACACACAATCATGCAAAAATAAAAAAAATAACAAAAGCATATTCCCGATAGTTACGCATAAAATTATCCTCAAAGAGTGCTCATCAATGAAATTAGAGAACCTTCAAAGTATGCAATGCGACTCAAATCCAAAAACTTGAGTAAATTATCTAAGTTAGACTCACAATGTGTATGTGTAAAGGTTCAGTCACAGCTTGATCCTTAGTAAGCCAACTTAATGATTTTGTTTAAAAATTGAGATCGATGGGTCAAACCAACCTAGATATCGCAATTAAGCTCTGTAATTGCCTTATATTTGCTCAGTATTGTATGATTTTTCTTTTCTTTTCTTGTCTCTTTTTACTTCTCTTTTTGCACTTTTTTTTCATCAACACACCTACCGTTTAATGTAGCATTTCTCCTCATGGTGGTCATAATACTCGCCCATGGGTAGCTTCATGCTTATCGGTTATAGGCGGTTTAATTTCTTTCTTTAGAGACTTTTTTTTTCCAGCTATACCACACTTCATAACACTAGCAAATCAGGATAAATATCTAAGCAAACGGTCATTCATCGACATGCAATTTCTTCAACTAGTCACCTTGTCAACTATTTAAGTTTTCACTACTAAAAACCTATAATTGAGTGCTTACAAGTCTAACATAGATAAATTACTCAGGCATCAGATAAAAGTAAATTGGGCACTTATGGTTTCTAAAATTTCACCCATAAACAAACAAAATTCATCATAGAATTTATGCTTTACTATCAAAGACTAAAAACAAGAATTTTTTTTTAAATAAATCAATAACAAGTAAACAACATGCACACACCCCTAAACTTAAAACTTGCATTGTCCTCAATGTAAGATAATTATAAAGAAACCAGATTAAGGAACAACACTACCGTGTATGGAGTTGATCAGGCTCTTGCTAGTTGGAATTTGGTTACGCGGGCGTTGTGTGTCTCGTGCTACCTGCATAAATAGCATGCAAAACGAATAAATAAATAATAGCACACAATAATAATCAAAATTAAAAATAAAATAAAAAATAAATAAATGCGAGGGTTGCCTCCCCGCTAGCGCTAAGTTTAACGTCTTCAGCCAGACGCAACCACCCAAATGGTGGTCATGGTAGCTTCTTCTTTTGAATCCACTGCTTGATTTGACATGAACAAGATAGCTTGGCAGCTGTGGCATTTTATCCAAATACCCTTTACTACTGCTTGGTCATGGTGGAAGTAATCTGCCCAATCTGTGTTTCTAAGGACTTCATTGTTGCCCAGATATTTTCCATGTGTGTCTCAATAAAGTCTAGCCTTGACTCATTCTTCTCAAAAATTTCTGAAGTATTAGAAACAAACATGCTCATGAAGTCTTCCAAGGATGATTTCTGCTCAGCGCTTTGATAGTCGAAACCAGATGAAGGTTGCAAAGCATTCTCTGTATTAGCATATGATAGGTTTGGGTGACAACGGTTAGGCACATGATTTCCTCTATAGCAGTTGAAGTTCTGATTGTACACATATTGAACTTGTTCAAAGTTCGGGTTTCCTTCCAATAATTACATATTTATAGCCGCCGATGATTCAATAGATGGTACTTGTGGATTTGTCAGGGCTGCTACTTGAGTAGCTAAGGTAGAAATTTGAGCTTTAAGTGCTATAAGAGGGTCCACTTCATATATACCAGCCACTTTGGTCACCGTAGCAGGTTCACTTGGCCATTGAAAATGGTTAATGGCCATTTCTTCTAATAGATTGTAGGCCTCCTCAGCCGATTTCTTGAATAGAGCTCCCCCAGCTGCTGCATCAACCACAGTCTTATTCGAACCATTCAGCCCATTATAGAATAACTGAATATGGACCCAATCTGCATAATCATATTGTAGGCATCTTTGAAATAGATCCTTAAAGCGCTCCCATGCTTCATACAGAGTCTCAGTCTCCAGCTGCTTAAATATACTGATTTCTGCCCTCAGTTGAACTGATTTAGCTGGTGGAAAGAACCTCTCAAGAAATTTCATAGCCATATCCTACCATGTCATGATACTCCCCGTCTGTATTGATTGAAGCCAATCCCACGCTTTATCCCGTAAAGATAATGATAATAAGCATAGTCTGATAGCCTCCTTACTCACACCATTCATCTTTATAGTATCTGCGATCTCCAGGAACATCCTTAAGTGCAAGTTGAGATCCTCTACAGCTGAACCCCCAAACTGATTTCTTTATACCATGTTGATCAATGCAGGTTTTAACTCGAAATTTTTGGCGTTGATTGGTTGATGGGCAATCCCAGAATAGGTATCATCAATGATCGGCTTGCAATGATCTTTGATTGCCATATGACGTGGGTTGATCTCTCTGTTTTCAGCTGCCATTTCTTCTTGTTCAATTTTATTTTCTTTCCTTAGTCTCCTCGCTGTTATTTCTATTTCAGGATCAAACAGGAGCGAGTCGAGACTTGTGGATCTTCGCATTCACTGAAGCACCAAAAGAAAAGAAAAAAATCAATGCAAAAAAAATACAAAACAAAAATAAACAATGAATAAAAATAAAAATCTAAATTAAAGCTAAAATTACTTGGTAATAGTATTAGTGTGAATTAAACAAAAAATCCCCCGCAACGGCGCCAAAAACTTGTTGTAATATTTTATATCGTACCGCAAGTGTACGGTGTCAAGTTTTAGTATAAATGAGTGTAGAGTGTCGAACCCACATTGATTGCGTTAACTCGCACTAAATACTACAATTGATAATCCTAACTTTATTTAGAAAACAAATAATAAAGATTTTAATAAATAAATATAAAAATAATTAAATAGGAGGACTACTAACAATAGAGATTCTGGATCCTGATTTCACCTAGTTGACGCCTATATATTTGTCATGCCAATTAATCTTTGTTCAGTTATATTGTTTATAAGTCAAGATTCCTAAAATATCCACTCTCTCTCTCGAGTGCCGAGTGAAAATATCATCAACTATAGACTTCGATATCTCTATAAAAATCTAGTAGTTAACAACTCATTACGCCTTGTGATTCTATGTTAACAACTTCAAAGGACTACAGATTCTCTTGAACTCTATAAAATCCTAGGTTATATTCTATAGATTTATTCAAAATCCTCTCTCTCGAGTGATAGATTCTAAACATTCATCATCTTCAATTATGGCCAGCAATCAAGAAGCATTAAACTCAAAAGAATATAAATAAATTAATAAAACTTCATCATAAAATTAGCAAACAATACAAGGTTCAAGCATCAGTTACATCATTCTCTAGAATTAAGGAGTTAGTTCATGACTAAAAGATTAAAACAATGAAAATAAGTCATGAATCTAATGGAAATCATTAGAGTTCTAAGAAAGAAACAAGAAGATAAAACCCGAATTGAATCTCTTCCTCTTCGGACGTCACCGCCTTCGTCTCCTATTGTCGCTCTTCAATCCTCCTCCTTGGATCTCTAAAAATATGTGTTTTGTGTTTTGTACTGTGTATTAGCCTCTTCTTGAGTATTGGACGAAGTCATGTATTTATAATAAAGTCTTGTGGCCATTGGGTATGTTAAAAACCCTAAAAATATGTTTCTGGATCGCGTGTCTTGTTTCCCCGCAGCGCCGCGGCGCCTAACCCACGGGATTTTGTATGGGGGACGTGAGGCTTCGTAGGTGCTTCGACGCCTAATGTTAAGAACATATGGCGCTGCAGCTCTTCTTCTTTTGTATTTGTTTGCTTCCCACGCCAGGGGCCCACGTTGTTTGCTTGGTCAAAGTTTGCTGCTTCTTTCTCTCTTCTTTCACGTCGATTATTCTTCTTTGCTTTGCTTTTATTAATTTGGTCAACTTTCTTTTGCAAACAAGCTTGGCCCACATGTCCTTTCTTTCAAATCCTTCACGCATTTTTGTCTTTATTTGGTTAACAATTGCATCTTATCTCTTGGCCCCGCATGTTCATTGCATCCGAAAGTTCCCAAAACACGCGTATTCGTTCCTTTCTTAATGTTTTAATGCTTCATACAATTAAGACATAAGATAAACTATAAATACATTAAATAACTCGAAATATAATAAAATAATAGGTTAAAGATGTCGGAATAAGTGAGTATAAACCACACTTATCACACAGCTATCACTAGTGTTATTCTAATTCTACAGTTATTTCTTGTTCCTAGTAGCACTAACTAAATATTAAAAAGAATAATATTCACTATATCAAAATATAAAAGTTGTTTCATTATCAAATCAAAATTTTCATTAATTTATAAATGTAAAAGGACATACACACCCCCATAGTATATAGAAATGGTCATGAGACTTTCATATGTCCAATAATAATACATAAAGACCCCCAACTATTACCTGATATCAAAATAAGAATATTCACTATATCAAAATATAAGAGTTGTTTTATTACCAAATCATATTTTTCATTAATTTATAAAGGTAAAAGGACGGATACACCCCCATAGTATATAGAAATGGTCGTGAAGACCCTTATATATCCAATAATTGACATAAAGACCATTTCTGCATATAAGTCCCGATGATGAGCATCGTGCGGAGGCACTACCTTTTAAGTTGCGGAAGTCACAGGAAACAGACGTCGGAAGGGAAAAGTCGGAAATCAATACCTCGTTGAATTTAATTCATTTGCTAAGCCTCGGGTTTGCTCGTTGAACCCCTATTTTAACTGTTAGCCTTGGCCCAAAACCCCCATACACCCTAAACATGACACCCTAGACTCTTCTCTCTCACGCCTATCCTCTTAACCTCTCCCTCCACTCTCGGCATTCACAAATAAATACACACAGCCACACCAAATAAACCATATACACTCTCGGCACTTTACAGCAAAGCACACAACTCCTTCACGTCTCTCTCTCCCACTCATCACACGCACTCCTCAACCTAGACACCTCACGCACACACTAGCCATGCACAAGAAACCTAGACAAGCCTAGCCACCTCATATCCCACTTTCAACAAAGCCATTTAATAGCCTCCACCAACAACCCCCCAATTAAATGACTTTTCCATTAAGTCAAATACAACACATCAACCCTCCACCAAACAACAAAGTAATTAAATAACCCATCCATCAATGCAATCCACCAACAACCTCAACCCTCTCCTATAAGAAGCACAAACCCAACCATTCTTCCCTGGGCTGATTCATGAAAACACAAAGAAAATAACCCTAGCACATTCACGCCCCCTCTCTTGACACTCTCTCACTCGACAGCCAACCCACTCACAATAAACAAATCAACCCTCACACAGCCAATAGCCATTCATGGTGCCACTAAGACCAAAGCCACCTGTCTGACCTTCACGCCAAAAGCCCCTTCTCTCTCTCGTATCACTGCCCATTGACCACTTAAACCAAAGCCACATGCCTGATCTTCACAATCAGCCTCATAATCTGCCTTCACCGACCAAATCAACACCTCCAGCCCACTCACTGACCTCACCAACTCATATATACACTGCCTCTTCACGTGCCTTCATTTCACGTTAATACCCCTCTCGCCACTACCACGCCTTTCACGCACTGCCCTCAAATTCACGCCAACAGTCCAGAAGAAACCCCCCCTAAACAGTGAAAAAAATGCCCCATATAGAAGCCCCAATTCACGTCCAAACTGTCCCCTTTTACCACTACAAACTACACTACAAATCAGCCCTGCAACCACCGAAAACTGTCCAGAAATTGCACCAACATCACCGAAAAAATGCACTGAAAAATTGTCCCATTTTCACCAAAATTCCGTCCCCCTGAAACAGTCCCAAAAACTACACTAAAAAACCTGCAAAAACTATCCAGAAAACTGCATAGTAAACTGCATGAAAACACCGCAAAACTACCCAGAAAACCGCAGCCTTATTACCGCAAAACCGTCCAAAAATATTACCCATGTTTCATCGTTAAAAAATAGCCCTGAAACACTGCCCAAATACCGTAAAAACAGTGAGCAAATAGCAGCCCAAATCAGCGAGGCAACGAAGGAAAACAACGAATCATTAAATCGGAAAAGTTGTAGAGTATCGACCCTTTCGACAACCGTGTAGCGCACTTCCAAGAGACGACTTAAGAGGTTAGACCTGATGGCAAATTTTTATTTATTCCTAGTCTTTTTTTTGTTATTTATTATTATTTCTTCGCATATATATGATGGACTCATGAATGTTGTGGCCATGGGATGAATGAAATATGTGTTATCTCTTGTGGTATATTGGATGGAAACCCAGACGTAAATTCCGTAGCCGAATCCGAATGGATGGTAGTGCGGTCTGTACTTGGGAAACAACTCCACGTACTACTTGAGAGAAACACATATTTCGTTTCATCCAATCTTATGTTTAAGCATGATTTAGTCGTTTAGTATGTTATTTTTTTTCTAAGCATGATTTAGTTGTTTAGTATGTTATTTATTTTCTAAGCATGATTTAGTCGTTTAGTATGTTAATTATTTTTATGCATGATTTATCTATGTTTCCGCATGTGTTAATTTAAAGTATTCATGAGTTGTGTGCTTACCGCTATTCCGACTTATTTTATGCATGCAAAATTAGATATAGGCCGTATATGAACTTAGATGTAGATTAATTTTGTGAATATATGTTACGTAGACTTGGTTAAATTATTGCAAAAATCCGTTCATTACAAGTGGCATAAGTAAGGGACCATTCCGGATCCAATGGTTTGAGGTTTTCCCTTGCGAGGGGTGAGTGCGGCCTTAAATCATTTCCCAGTTCACAGTGGGTGGTGACTCATTTATTCTCCAGTTTAGTCCCCCGCGGGCTACTCCGTACTCCCGACCGGGCCGCGAACCTGGAACATCGTCGCCGATTTCTGTGTTCTACAGACCCCCAACTATTACTTCCCTGTTAATTTGGATGGAAAATTTTAAATTTATAGATATACCCCAATGTCATCTTTTACAACTGTATGTGTGTCTAATAATTTACGTCACAGGGAATCATGTGATGCACTTTGTCTAAAAAATACTTGATATTTATGCTAGATCGTGTAAATAACAAACATGTGATGCCATGCATTGCTATGAGGCATGGGCATGTTGTTGATTATGTGGATCCACGTCTAACAATTCATGCTTATATTACTACTTATCTGAATCAATAACGCCTTTGCCATATCAAGCAATATGACCTTATATTGAATGTCACGTTTCAGTTTTTACAGGACGCGGTTGGTAGGAGACGGTGAAACCATTTCCCTAAGTCTCATGACTAACACGTGTATTGCATGACTACTCATGACTATACCTGTCTAACATAATGTGAACTAGATCCTGCCTTATATTTTCCTTATTTATACATGCATCTTCTTATATACTGAATATAAATATACATCACTACACATGGACTGCTCAAAACATACTTTTCATGACTTGAATTACGTAACAAATAAAATATGGCAAAATGGCCTAACGTGAAACAATAATCTGCGTGTGTGGACTCTCGACACTGCACGTGACGACTAGCCCTAATGACCACAGCTAGTGTCCATCATCCCCAAAGCTCGTCCTCTACATATATACATGAAATGCTTGTAAAATGAAAGTGAAAAGGTTAATTCGTATGAACAACGTAGTGTGTGAATGTAAAAATATAAAATAACATATTGTCATATACGTAAATAAATGAATAACTACTTTAGACCTGGATCATGAAGAATAACGAAACTTATATACATATATGTAGTAATGTATCATGATCTGAGAACTTGTAACATAACTGGAAACTGGAACATGATAACGTGAA
Organism: Zanthoxylum bungeanum; assembly: GCA_019454045.1. Taxonomy (NCBI): domain Eukaryota; kingdom Viridiplantae; phylum Streptophyta; class Magnoliopsida; order Sapindales; family Rutaceae; genus Zanthoxylum; species Zanthoxylum bungeanum. Next base: position 43,052 of record SKCR01031873.1, read on the forward strand.
TGCAATAAAAAATTGAAAATATTTCATGACCCAGAAATCATGACATGACTAGTAACTGTCAACGTGGAGCTGAAAATAGTAAACAAGACTACTACTACATCGTGAACTGAAAGCATGTCTCAAAACCGTAAGCATGAAAACGTGATTGTATTATTTTAAAACGTAATCTTGAACTGAGGACTGAATCGTGAAACTTGAAAACATAAACTTGAGCTTGAAAACTATAAACGTCAAATGAAAATATGACTATAAACTTTAAATATGAAAATATGACTGTAAAATTTAAACATGAAAACATGACTGTAAACTGATTTTCATGAAAATCTCACCAGTATTGTAACATGAGGGCGTGAAACCTACTTAGCGGGACCTAACACCACGTAAGAAGAAGAACATGATCGTGAAATACCTAAGAGGGTCACTGAAAGACCATTAGGCCCGCTGAGCTGAGCATACCCGGGATAGCTATATATGAGAGAATGTACTCTATTGATGGTTTGAAAATATTTAATTTATTGTTCTTGTAAACTATTTACTGAAAGACTTAAACTAAAAATCATGGAAATCCTGAACTTGAAAATATATTTCATGAAAACATAAGTTGGAGACATAACACGTGGAAAACATGAACTGGAAACACGTAAATCATAAATTGAAAATATAATCATGGCCGTAGACTGAAAATCATAAACAGCAAACCTGATTGTACATGAAAACTTAAACTGTAAACGTAAATATGAAAACGTAATCAAGTAGACAATGACATAATATGTAAACATAAATATGATCTGAAAATCATAAACATGCATTGAAAATTAAAATATAACTTGAGAACTATAACATGTAAACATGAACTGAATGTTTAGTGATAAATTCTAAGCGGACCTATAAATGTTGCGTCAAATCAAGCCCAATGCTCAAGCCCATTTAGAGACAAATTCATGGATTCATTCGAAATCTGGGCTTGTGAACAAATCAAGTGAAGCCCATTTTCTAGACCCTTCTACAAATATTTTTTTTAATTATTCTTGCAAGTTAAAAGAATTAAAAGACAAAGTTAAACAAATATAATGCCAAAGGGAGGCTTCACGTGAGATGAAGAAAAAGCAACAAAAGGGAGCTAATTTTCCTTTCATTGCCGGCAACAACCATCGAGGGAAATTTAAAGAAGACAAGCTTAAACAAGTAGCTAAGGATGAATCCAAGCCTTAGGAAGAAACTTGAACAAGAAATCAAGTTGATTAAGGTAAGTATAATCTCATTCTATAAATCATAGTTTTGGGTATTGTTGAAAATTGATTTTATATATTATTGAGTATTATTGAAGGTGTGTTAATGATAATATTAAGTATTAGAAGGCATGAAATGGTGCTTCACTGGTGGTTTTGCGTTCGGCAGTATGTGGGAACTGATTTGATTTGTTTTGTTGCATGTTAGTGTGTAAATAAGGTGAGAATGAGCCTTGGTTAGTGATATGGAGTATATTTGAGTGTTTATAAATAATAAAGGATAAATTGGTAGACTGTTTAGGGATTTAATTTCGGAAGAGAGAGGGCTAATTTGGGCCTGATTTTGATGAGTGTTAATGCATGATTTAAAAATGGATAGGTTTCCATTGATGTGGTATGATGAAAGAGATGAATAATGTTGTATTAAGTTAAAACTAGATGGTGATGCAATAATGTGTGGGTGTGTTTAACTCAATATTGATATGTTGATGTTAGTGTGATTCAGAACATGATGAAGAAAATTTAATCTACAAGAATATGTAGAAATTATGGCTAAACTAGATAAAGAAACTAAGATACTGAACAAGTGAGTTTGGGCAGTGGATTAGATTTAGGTACATTCTAGACCTCCGTTTTCCAATCAGTAAAATTCAGCATGAACTAGACATGTTAAGGTTTAACATATTCTAAAAATTAGAATTTTTGGATGTAAGAGGAAGTTGTAGTAAAATTCGAAACTTAGAAATACCGTATATGACCTGAAGCTATTTTCACTGAATAAGGTACAAAGATTCGATCATATTTTGAGTTTGGTAGATCGAAATTGAAATCCATAAAGTTCAGAGTAAACAAGACACATTATGGAACAACATATACAAAAATCATAATTTTTGGACTTGATATGAATTTGAACCGAAATTTTGAACTTGGATGCACTACAGACTCATCAATTCTATTTTCTCCGAATACCTGTAAAGAATTACTTATAAATTGAGTTTTAGATATCTAAATTGAGATCTGTGAAAATCCAAGTAAACTATACATATAGGGGATCTCACCATAAAAATTTCATCCTTTGATTAGCCTTTGGTAGAGCGTAGCGAATTTTTAAAATTAGTCGACCCGCAATGACCTTTTCAGTTTTGTGGCAGATTTTGAAATTTTATATCTTAGCTTGCGTGATCATAAATGGAGCTTCGTAAAAAAAATATTCATAGGCTACCAAAATACATTAATACTCCCGCAAGGATGAGTGAACATGCATTACATAATTTATTTGTTATATGAGAATTTTTTTGTGTAACTCGTTCTAACAAAACTTATTGGGTTTAGATCAGCGTCGGGAAATGCGAATATCGTCAATTTCGTGGAGCCTTATTGAACACATCCAAAATCTATGAGTGTATACTTTTGTTTTATGTTCTATTGATACTTTTATTTTATGTTTTTGTTTTACTATAAAGTGCTTTGATAAGGATGTGTTTGGATAAATTTGTTTCACGTGATATACTATGTTTTCGATTGGATATTATTTAATATGTTTTCGTCACAGTGCTTGTATGATGTTTATGTTTTATGATTTTGAATCCTCTGTGGCATTTGTTAGGGTTTTGTCCATCTGAAAATGGTCGACCCACTACCCTCTGTCGATATGGTCCTGATTCGTACATTTTCCGATCGTTTCGCATGACTCAGGCAATGAACGCCTATATAGTTTTTGACATGATATTTTAAAAGAAAAGTTTTGAACTTGATTTTATGATTTTTCTTATTTATTCGAATTACATTTGTTTTATGTTTGTTTTTATAGTATTTGCTTACTGGGTCTTCATAGACTCATCCCCCCACTCCATATATTTTACAGATAATAGTATCTGATATCCGGTGAGCCATAATTGATATGGAGACATGGATTGAGGAGAAGAGATGTAACTGCAGTCACGAGAGTGTGGGTCTGTCAGACAGAGTTTGTCTTTCGCATTCATATATATTAATGTAGCCTGATAGCATCGAGTCAGCGGGAAATCACTAATTGTCCACTTTAGTGTATCTATCAATTTGAAGTTTTGCTTTCTCGATATATCATATGTCTATACACCCACATTACACAATAATTATAGTTTAGCTATCAAAGGTTGGAGGTAAACATCTATATTTTGTTTCGGATTCTGGGACCCCAAAATAATTAATGATAATAACATGTACTGCTCTTTCATGCACATTCAAGGTGGCAAACTGTACGGAGTGACTATGACTAGCCATGGAGAATATTATTGTCCGGATTGACCGAAAGGTTGAAAACTATCAGTGCATGACCCCAATCTAATACTAAGATTTTCATATGCAAATGAATGATGAGTGCGACTAAAATACTTCAATGTCTCCGCGGTAGATGGATGACACATAACACATTCTTCTTGTTCATGCTCATCATGTCATCTCATGTGCTCAGCTGTTGCCGATGAAGCGTATAGTCGTTACAATCTTAGGGTCAATGGAAACTAATACATATTATATGACGTATTCTTGTGTCTAGTGATCCTATTCTGTTATTAAATCTGGGTTGAGAATAAAATTTACACATTGTCATGGCAATATTATCACCATAGTAGATCATGTAGCCATTATTACAACAATCAATTTTTTCTACAGCAGTGCAATGCCCTGAACTAACTTATTTGTATATAAAAGTTATCCACCATCATATTGTCTTCTGGTAACACTTCTTTTATGAACTATACCAGTCATCGAAGGTCTTCTCTGACTAATGTTGCTCAGATTTCATATTCAAACATCGAGCTACTACTGACAACTTTGAATATTTTTCACACTCCAACCATAATTATATATCTAAAGAATTCGACCATCTTATAAAAAATATCTGCAGAAGGATTAGAGGATTCCTTCATATTCCCTGTCTGAAAATTAGACCCCAACTGTATCAAAAAAACTGTGGTCGTCATTAACAAAGTTAAGGCCAACAACATCATAGATCATTTGATGACATGAATTTATTGCTTTTGTTTCCATCACCATTGACGTGTTGTATGTGAGCTGCTCGGAAAGACTCCATGTAAGAGTTTCCCCATGATAATCTCATACATAATAATCTAAAACAAATCTTTTTTCACCAGATGTAACTTAACTTTCTCAATTCCTTTAAACTTCCAAAGATGACATTTTTCAAGGACACATTATCCTATTGTCTTGCATATATGCCGACTGACCACTAGCATATTCAATAAACTCATGTATCTCGTTCACAAATTCAATGTTAAGTGTGTCATCATTGTGAAGCCTCACATACATCCACTTTCTGTTTGAATTCATTTATGTTATCTTATAAAATGAAAGAATATAACCATTCACCATGTTACATAAAGAAGCAGATCACTATAATACTTCAAAATAATCATCAACACAATCACAATACAAGTTCCTAATTAATTTGATTTTCTTACCTAAATACAACCACACCCAAACATAATCCCTAAATACAAGTTCCTAATTAATTTGATTTGTACATAATATTTGTTAATTAATACGGTATTAAGAAAAAAAAAACTTACCACGACTGGAGCAATGAAGAAGACAGTGAGCAAAAATATGAAAATAAAGAAGACAATGAGTGTTGAGTCAATGGAAGGGTGGAGTTTGTTTTTATATTATGGAATTTTATCGACTGACCATATTCGATCGGTAAATTTAGGGCATTTATCGACCGACACCTATTCGGTCAGTAATACGCTAGTAATGATGCCATTTCTTGGCACTCAATTGGTGTTTCCACATTTACGTCTGTCAAAAATTACCGACCAAACTATTTAGTCGGAATATATGTTGTTGGTATTTATTTAACTTTTTATAATTTTATTTAAATTAATTGTATTTTATCGACCGAATTACAATTGGTCTGTAAAAATTACAGATAACCGACATACATTTTCGGTCGATAATAGAAATTTATTGATCAATCAAAATTACGATCGGTAATACGTCAGTAAAAGTTTGGCACCCTTTCTTGGCACTAAATTTGTCCTAAGCGCCTTATTTACCGACCAAATATCGACGGAATAATCTGTCGGTCACTTTTCAGTCGGTAAAAGGTCGGTTTTTGGTTAAATTTTTTTTATTTTAATGGGTCGGTATTTTCGGTCGATATTGCTGATAGTATAGTGTCATTAAACAATAAATTTAACATGCAAACAAACAGATCAAATCCAGAATATCCAACCAATCTATGCAAAACCCTAAAACTTAAGATATAAGAAAAATCTGGAAAATGTGAAAACGAATCCAAGTCGAGATCTCTCTGTCCTTAAGAACTTATTAGCCTCCGTCTCTAGTGCTATACGGATTCGAAATGGCCAATGTTCTCTCAGGATTCCGTGGATACTTCTTGTTCAAGGAGCACTTTCTTAACAAGTGATTGAACTTGGAATATGGTGGAACTCTCTCAGACTCAAACAGTAAATGAGACTCATAAATTCGGAATAATCTTCAGATCATGAGAATGAACATGGATGCCTCCTTATAAAGGCATGGAAGGTTGCCTTAAGGGCACCCTTTGGGTTGGGGTGCAACCCTCCAAAGGGTTATACCCCTCCCATGTACCCCTTGGAGCCTAGAGGCATGTTATTCACAATTGGAGGACATGTCCCTATGGGGTACCATCCAAGGGACATGTCCCTCTTCCATCCAAATATTAATTGAATAATTTCCAACAATCCCTCACAATTCTTCAAATATTCATGCAGACACTTGAGAGAGTTTTCGTGAACTAAAGCTGCATCGAAATAGGTAGCTTTCGCCTTGAACCTTTCCTAGTGAATGACAATCAGATTTACTTGGCAAATTAGTGACCCATAGTCTTGAACTGTTCTGCCGTTGGTGTAAACCAAGACAATTGCCAACACATAACTTTACTTCGACCATTTCCCATTCTACGGTTGTGTTCATTTCGGCCATGAACAGCGGTCCTGGATTCATCAAACACTTTAGGTAAATCAGTTTGTAAAATCCCATGGAAGCGACCTCATTTCTTACTTGAAATAGGCGATCTACTATGAAGAGGTAATTTGCCTTTACCCCTATTAGGAATCATCTCCTAATATAGTAATCATTAAAAGCCTAAGCTTATCCTAACCTTGACAGACAGTACTCTGCGTCATTATCGGAATGAGAAAGTGTACAAAACTCTTCAGTGCTTGTTTTGAATTGCACAAAGTTTTTGTTGTCCCTTTTGAACCTAGTTCTTGGGATCTCCAGTCAGCTAGGTTGGGTTTCCACAGTGACAATTCTGAACTTATAGACTTCAAGCCTATTCCCTTCGATGACTTCTCAACTTGCTCTCTAGGTAAACCTTTAGTAAGTGGATCCGTTAGGTTTTCCTTCGACTTTACATAATCGATCGATATTATGCCACTTGAGAGCAGTTGACGTATGATATTATATCTCTGATGTATGTGTCGTGACTTACCATTATACATTGTATTTTGGGCTCTCTCAATAGCCGATTGGCTATCACAATGTATGCTTATCGCTGGCACCGGTTTGTGCCAACTAGGAATATCCTCCAGGAAGTTTCTAAGCCATTTTGCTTCTTTCGTTGTTTTATCTAATGTTATGAACTCTGATTCCATAGTAGACCGGGAAATACATGTTTGCCTCGAGAAAATCCATGACACGGCTGCACTACCAAGTGTGAAAATAAATCCACTCGTAGATTTAGAATCCACTATATCAGATATCCAGTTAACATCGCCGTATCATTCTAGAACAGCAGAATATCTCGTATAATGCAGACCATATTTTGAAGTTTCTCTCAGATACCTCAAAACCCTTACTATGACTTTCCAGTTGTTATGTCCTGGAGTACTAGTATATCTGCTAAGCCTGTTCACAACTTGACCGATATCAGGTCGGGTGTAATTCGTGAGATATATCAGACTTCCAATGATCCTCGAATACTCTAATTGCGATACGCTTAAGCCATTATTCTTTGATAGATGAAGAGTTAGGTCTACATGAGTTCTAACCACATTTAGATCTCATTTGTTATATTTCTCAAGTATCTTCTCAACATAATGAGTCTGAGATAATATATATCATTATGATGTTCTAGAAATCTTAATTCCTAGGATCACATCAGCTATACCCAAATCTTTCATATCAAATTTGCTGGATACACTTTCTTGGTAGACCGAATCATTTCATGATTACTACCAATTATCAGCATATCGTCTACGTAGAGACATACAATGACATATCCTTTTTGAGTTGATTTGGTGTACACACACTTATCACACTCATTGGTTTTAAACCCACTTGACAACATCTCTTTATCAAATTTCTCATGCCATTCTTTAGGTGTTTGTTTTAATCCGTACAAGGATTTCACAAGTTTACAAACCTTCTGTTCTTGTCCAGGATCATTAAACCCTTCTGATTGTTCCATGTAAATCTCTTCATCCAATTCACCATTCAAGAATGCCATCTTTACTTCCATTTGATGTATTTCAAGACCAAATATAGCTGTTATTGCTATGAGCATTCTTATTGATGTGATACGAGTCACTGGTGAATAGGTGTCAAAGTAATCAATGCCTTCTTTTTGTCTATAACCTTTTATGACAAGCCTTGCCTTGTACTTATCTATTGATCCATCTGGTTTCATCTTCCGTTTGAATATCCATTTGTAGCCCAGTGGCTTACAACCTGGAGGAAGATCAACCAACTCCCAAGTATGGTTCTGTAGGATGGAATCAATCTCACTGTTGATAGACTCTTTCCACAAAGGTGTCTCCGGCGAAGACATTGCTTCCTTATAGCTTTGAGGCTTTCTAACAAGTATGTCAGAAAATCAGGACCAAACATTTTAGACGTTCTAGCTCTTTTGCTACGTCTAGGTTCGATTGTCTCAACATTTACGCGTTGATTTGACTCTTGGTCAACCTGATCACTGTCTGTGACAGTATCAATAGTTCTTTTTAGAGACTCTCTTCTTTGTTTTTTCTTACAAGGAAATGTCTCTTCAAAAAATATTGCATTCCTTGACTCAATTATCATATTCGGATTGATGTCAGGAATCTCATACTTGTGTACCAAGAATCGATATGCACTACTGTTGCGAGCATATCCAATGAATATACAATCAACAGTTTTGGGTCATATTCTAACCTTCTTAGGTTTAAGAACCATTACTTTGGCGAGACACCCCCACACTTTTAGGTATTTGTAGGAAGGTACGTGACCTTTCTACAACTCATATAGTGTCTTGTATAATATTCTGTTAGGAAGCTTGTTCAAAACGTAGTTCGCGGAAAGTAAGGCTCCCCCATAAGTTCTGGGGTAAACCGGAACTTGTCAACATGTAGTTCATCATTTCCTTCAATGTTTGGTTTTTACGCTCAACAATCCCGTTTTATTGAGGCGAATAAGAAGCAGTGGTTTCGTGAATAATTCCATGATTGGAATAATATTCACCAAATGGTGACACATATTCACCACCTCCATCACTCATGATTCTCTTGATTTTCTTGCCAAGTTGATTTTCAACTTCATTCTTGTAGTGTACAAAGCTCTCAATAACTTCATCTTTGCTCCTCAGCAAATACACATAACAGAATCTTATGCTATTGTAGGACACAGAAATCGGCGACGCTGTCCCGGGCTCGCGGCCCGGTCGGGAGTACGGAATAGCCCCCAGGGGACTAAACCAGAGAATAATGGAGTCGCCACCCAGTGTGAACTGGGAAATGATTTAAGGCCGCATTCACTCCTCGCAAGGGAAGACCTCAAACCGTTGGGTTCAAAATGGTCTGTTACTTATGCCACTTATAATGAAAATTCACGCAATAATATAACAAAGTCTACGCAACATACATTACAAGAATAACCTATATCTAAGTTCGTATACAACCTATATCTAAGTTTGCATGCATAAAAGTAAGTGAAATAAAGGCAAGCACACAATCTCATAAACACATTAAATAGATAAATGCGGAAATATAAATGGATGATAATTTTCTAAGCGTAAATAATGAAATGATATGATTAATCATGTAGTGCAAAAGAAATGATCAAAGAAGCAAACATGCATGAAATGTGACGAAAAGAAGTCTGTGCACTGTATGTGCGTTCTTGTAGCGTTTTAAATGCGTTCAACCAGTAAATAGAATGTTCGCGTTCGTATAGCGTTCAGAAACGCGTTCGAACGGGACAAGGCCTGATGCATGATAAAACAAAATATGTGCGCGTTCGAGTAGAGTTCTAAAATGCGTTCGAACGTAAATGAAAAAGAATGTCCACGTTCGTATAGCATTCAGAAACGTGTTCGAACGGGGTAAGACCTGAAGCATGATAAAACAAAATAGATGCGCGTTCGAGTAGCGTTCGTAAACGCGTTCGAACGGAATGAGGCAGAATGCATATGTTCTTGTAGCGTTCGGAAATGCGTTCGAACGAGGTTACCAAAATGGCATATGTGTTGGACAATTATGACCCATAGCGTCACTATTTGTACAGATCATGGTGTTGTTGTACAAATTAACTATGTGACAAAAGAGATTGCACTCTTATCATTTGTGATTAGATCACCTAGATGTATAAATGATAGGAGGTCCCTATGATTAGTTCCTGGATTGAGATGATATGAGACAGTTCCTTGGAGAAATCAACTAAGGTGATAGGGAAACTACTTCAAGAGTTGGAATCATCACTCAAAGCTTGGATCTTGGAGATCGCTTCTCAAAATTTTTAAACCTCAAATCTGTTCATTGTAAGTATATTCCGCAACTTATTTTGAATTATGAACACCTTTACATGCTTATTAGATCCTTGGCATGTTCTAGGAACACTAACAATGGTATCAGAGCCAATTTTAAGCATGAAAATTTTAGGGTTCATGAGGCTAAAATTTGGGGCTTTTATGTTTTGAACATGATTCTTTCAAATTGATGCTTTGAGCATGCTTAGAATATGATAACTTAGAGTTATGCATGATTAGATTTGAAACAAATCAAATGAATCAAAAATTAATTTTCTCTTAGTATAGTCGAATCTATATGTGCAGTGGACTGCAGTTTTTGATTTTTATAACATGAAATGATGTGTTTAAATGCATGTTTAAATGTTGATTGTTGGTTTGATTGGATTAGAATCAATGTCAATAATGTTTATGTTATAATCAAAGAGCATGTTGAGCATGAAATAATGACTTTAGGATTCAATTTGTGTTGAGCATGAAATGATGTATTTTGGCTTCAATTTGTGTTGATCATGAATTATGGGATTAAGCATGATTAATTAAGTTAATTGGTATTTTGGAAATATTGAGTTTAATTAATTAATCATGGCTAATACACTTTAATTAAAGTAATTGTGATATTTGGAATATTATAATTATGTTAATAAGCCTTTAATTAAAAATTGGGCTAAAATGTGTATTTGGGCTTAATGGGCTTGGTTTGACTAAGTTTGGTTTTGGACTTTTGGATTGGATCCAATTGGGCCTAAAACCAATTTCATAAGTCCAAATACATCACTTGGCCCTTTAAGAATTTAATTGGGCCTAATGGGCCTAAATTGATTTGTTGGCAATAGGGTGATTCCTATTGGGCCTTGGCATTTTGGGTTTGATCCATTATGGCCAAAGCCCATGCCTTAAGAATCAATTAAAAGCCCATTGGACTTTAATTGAAATGACATTGGATGCTATTGGGCCTTTGAGACCCATTAAGATTGGATTTGGAATCCAAGTCTTTAAGGCTTATAAGTAAGTGTAAATATTTAATTTGGAATTAAATTTGGAATTAGTATTGAATACAAATAAATTGGATTTAAAGTTGTTGTTCGATATAATTCAAGAATACGTACTTTAAGTATTTATTCTTAAACGAGTTGGACTCGTGCAAATCAAATCGTTGTTTGAACATTGGATGGTCATTAATTCAAAGATTAATTAATTGGATTAGATTGATTGAATAACATGATTTGTATGAATACATGAATCTGTTGTGTGAATAATATATATCAGATGGATATTAGAAGGGCGAGGGCAATTTTGGAAATTGTAATAAATTTAGAATTTATTTAAATTGGACCTGCGTGTCCAGCCTTTTATCTCATTTCTCATTGTATTTCTCTTCTCACCTATTCCCCTCAATGTAAATGAGGTTCTTTATTGTATTATGTAATTGGGTAGAAGTTAGAATAGTTCTAGCCGGGCAGAAGAAAGAGAGTGATTTGTTCTAGGAACAATTTGTGACATATCTATCCGTATATCATTATTAATTTATTTATTTATACTCGCTTTATTATGTATTTAGAATGCATGTTTAAGTGTGTATGATGATGAGACCTTAACAAAGATAATAAATTGGTTGCCAATTTGCACGCGAAAAACCCTCCAAACATATTAAGCGTTTTTCCTTCCGTTGAGTGATTCTTACTCAAGATCCAAAATTGGCATTGGTTTGTTGGCCAAAGTCAAGACCTTTGTCAATTGCGGATGTGTTTGAATCATGAGAGTTTTGTTCCATATCGGTGTCTTGTCCAAGTCGTGATTTGTTGGCCAAAGTCAAGATCACTTCTTGTCCATCGACATTGATTACGAAGCTTTCCATGTCAATGGGTTCCGCTTAACTGGGATCATTAAGTTTGTTGTGCCAAAGCCAAGGCTTAGTTGATTCAGAGGAAAAAGGTTAGGTAATATATTTGATATATTGGCATATATAAGATATATGTTTCGGACTTGGATGTCCACCTACTGGATCTAGGAATTGGATGGGATCCAATTGATCTTAGAGATTTACCTAGTTAAGTATCATACAATTTGTTGGCCAAAGTCAAGATTGTGTGTTATTTAACGGGATCCTAGCCCACTAGGAAACTAGGTTTCCCGAGTACTACTCACAGAGGGTTAGAGGCTCACCGAAAATAGTGGGAGACAAGAATTAAATTTGCAATATTCGTTTAGATACTTGCCATACGCGCTCAATCAAATATCATTCGTCAAATAAATTAAATGTTAGTTGGACTAATATTTAATAGTTGTTTTAATTTAACAGTTAGACTGTATTCAAACTACTTCATTTATAGTTGATTATATAATTGGATTATAGTAATCAATATATATTTGAATTTTACCCTTCAATTATAGTTGATTATATAATTGGATTATAGTAATCAATATATTTGGATTTTACCAATCATTTATAATGATTATATATTGGATTATAGTAATCAATATATATTTGATTTTAACCAATAAAATTGTAATAAGTTATATAGTTAGACTATAGTAATCATTACATTAGATTGTACCTGAAATCGTTGATTAAATAGTTGGACTATTAGAATCAAGATTAAATTGAAAGATTAGTGTTTAAACACTATCCTAGGGAAAATGTGTTTAGACGACTTTAATTTTCAAATTGGGAATAAATTTCAGGATAGTCCTGAAACTAAGAAGTTACTTTATTTGATAAAATAACATCTTAGGCCTAAACCCGGGTTAAGCAAATAGTAGAGCATGATCTTTGGAAGATTCATGTGATGATAACTTTAATGTTTAATCCATTATGCTTGCCATAAAGACTCCTTAATTTCCTAATCAGAACTAAGGATTAGATCCTTAAAGTATGATGAAGAAATTGAAGGATCTTCATATATCTATTCTTAGATCTTAGAAATATTAATTGCAATTATTAACTCTTGGAGAGTTATTGGCCATTCTCAAGGAGACAAAGCCAAAGTTTGCAATAAGGCAAGTAGCGCAAGGCGCATCTTACTTCAATATTCTAGAAGGCCAAGGCTTGGCCAAAGACTTCTGGAATGTGAAAAGGGCAACGGAAAAATCATTATAATCTTATAGGAAGATAAAGGACATATCCCAAGATGTCTGCCTAAATTGTGGCAAACGGGGTCATTGAAGCATGACTGCCGTATGGACAAAGCAGACATGAAGGAATTGAAGACGAGCAAGGCTCTGACTTCAAATATGTTTGTCATAAATATGTTCACTACTAGTATTAAAATTGGATTTTAAATACTTAGTGTGATACATAAATATGCATTGATGTGAAGAATCTGCTGTGAGCAGGATACTGACTTCAGATGAGATTAATCTGCGAATCGGAAACGGGACGACAGTCGCTGTTTCAACCGTAGATACCTAAGTTTAGGAACTACCATTTGGGTGTGTACTTAAATTAGGAAACTGTTATAATGTAACTAGTTTGACTAGAAACATTATCTCTATATCGAGTATAACTCATTGCGAATATACCTTTATATTCTAGAACATTAAAGTATTTTATTTTATAAAGATGATATTGAGATAAACACATTAGATGTGAATAAAAATTTATATTTTGAATATAAATAAATCTCAAACATATAATATGACAAACAAATAGCTCAAACCGATTTGATCAGATGAGACTTATTTGTGGCAGTGTTGTCTGGGACACAATTAAATAAGACTCGTATATCCACACTTTTGAAGAGTGGATACTAGGACGAATTTGATTCCACTCAAATAAAGTCTATGAATCTAGTTTATTAGGTAAAGTACCTAAAATACCTTTTACTCGGTGAAAGTGCAAGAACCACCGATCTGTTAGCCCTATTCATAGTGAAGCAAGTGGGCCCATGTCTAGCTAGGCTAGAGGTGGATATGAATATTTCGTGACCTTACAGATGTGGCATCGCGTTATGGTTATATGTTTCTTTTGAAACACAAATCAGAAACTTTTAGAGTTTCGACACGAAATAGACGAACAGATCGGCTAAAGTATTAAAACCATCACGGTTTGACCATGATGAAAATACTTAAGTAGTAAGTTTCTCAAATATTTGAAAGAGTATAGTATTCTTTCAATGAGGACTTCTCCTGGAACACGTCAATTTGACGGTGTGTCCAAACGGAGAACCCAAATTTTGTTAGACATGATAAGGTTAATCATGAGTCGCTCTGAGCTACCATTTTCCTTCAAAGGGATAAGCATTTAACAGTGCAATACTTATTTTGAATAAGGTTCCATGAAAATCTGTTTGACATATTTCATATTAGATATAAACAGGAAAGAAGCTGGGCTTTCTCACTCCTGATGATTTGGGAATGCTAGGCATATGTTTGGATGATACCAAACTAGAACCCAAATTGGATAAGTGCCTAATTGTAGGTTGTCCTAAGGAAACAAAAGTATAGTACTTATACATCTCACATGAGAACAATGTAATTGTTGCTCACCATGCGTTTTTCCTAAGAGGAATACCGATATGCAGTGGTAAGTGGGAGGATAGTAAAACTCGATGAAAATCAGATTAATACTGTTCAAGGCACCTAGTCCTTAATGGAACACAAACAGTTCATCAAGGATGAAACTGTACCATAATCTTCGAATACACAAGAACTGCGTTAGTCGGAGAGAATCATAAGACAACCTGAGAGGTATGGGTTTCTGATCTCACCTCATAAAGATGTCAATCTTATTGAGGAAGACGAACTGACTACATATGAGGAAGTGATACAAGGTATCGACTCCCCATTATGGCAAAGTGCCATGAGTCCGAAATAGATTCCATGTATAACAACTATGTTTGGATACTAGTTGTTGTACCACAAGGCATTGTGCCTATTGGTACTATATAAATCTTCAAGGAAGACATACATGGAAGGCAACATACCAACGTACTAAGCTAGGCTTGTAGGGGAAAGGTATCGTTATCAACATTATGTTGATTACAACGAAATCTTTTACCTGTTGCCACGTTAAATCCATTTGGATAATGCTTGCTGATGCTGCATGTTTCATTTATGAAATATGGCAGCTGAACGGGAAAATCGCTTTCCTAAAAAGGAAACCTTTTGGAGGATGTTTACAACATCCTGACGGTTTTGTCATATCAAAACTAGCAAACAAGGTTTGCAGGTTATTCGATCTATGTTTGGATTGAAGAAAGCATTAGGTTCTTGGAATTATCATTTCGATGTAATCATAATAGTTTATGATTCAAAACGAGAAATGATTCTTGTGTATATAAGGAGGTTAGTGGGAGCGCACTGACATTGAATGTCCTAAATAATGATGATACGTCATTTCTTGGAAATGATATTCCCATATTACAATCGGAGAAAACTTGGCTTTCATGAAAATTCTCCGTAGAATTCTTGGGAGAAACAACCTTTATTCTAGGAATAAAGATCTATTGGGATAGATTTAAAGTTTTTAACACTCTCTGAGAACTCGTACATTGAAAAATGTACGCGACCTGGTGTCTCATATGCTTTGAGCATATAGATTCACAAACAGGTCAATCCAAGTGATAGTCACTGGATTGATATTATGAACATCTGTTAGTATCTTAGAGAACTAAGGATGATGTCTTAAACAATGGAGAATGAGAACTTGAAGTGACTGAGATCACTGCTGCAAGTTTCCTAACCGATAAAAATAACGGTACTATACAATTTGAATAACGGAACAGTGAGCTGGAAATCTTCCAAGCAAGATATTGTTACCGAATAAACAACAAATGCGGGTATTGCTGCTGCGGCTGAGGCAGCAATAGAAGCCATCTGGGTCATTAACAAATCTAATTAGATTAGATAGTTCTGTTAGCAGCTGAGCTAGGCTACAGTGCAGACTAAAGAATTAATGGTCTCATCAACGATCCAGATATATACTTCGACTATTCATCTGATTCGTTCGGATCATACATCGTGGCGATGTGATGATCGAATAAATTGCATCAGACGATAATCATATAAATCCGCTGACGAAAGCTTTTCCTCAGCAGTTTGAGCGAACCGTACATAGTTCGGGTGTAAGACACTCGAGTGACTGGCTATAGGCCAAATGGGAGATTGTTGGACAATTATGACCCATAGCGTCACTATTTGTACAGATCATAGTGTTGTTGTACAAATTAACTATGTGACAAAAGATATTGCACTCTTATCATTTGTGATTAGATCACCTAGATGTATAAATGATAGGAGGTCCCTATGATTAGTTCCTGGATTGAGATGATATGAGACAATATCAGTCCTTGAAGGATTAATCATTAAATATCACTAGTCGTAGTATTATCGAGACTGGACATCGATAATGCGGAATAGACTAGTATTACACTTGTGCGTGTTATGTGAGATCATAACTGCATAGTTCTCATATATTGGGTATATGATACTCATGCAAGTGTAATAGGAGGTTGTGTTTTACCGATGGTACGGAAAACAGCTTCGCTCTTGATAGACCCCTCGGAATTCCATTGGTGGTATGACTATGTGTCTATGGAAGTCCGAAATCAGGGTAGGTGTATTTGGTCTTAACCTGAGACTTGCACCGCTAATGCTTGTGACAACCATGTCTTGTAAATCGGTAAGCACGTGGTACGAGGTACACACGTATTCGGATAATCCGATGACCGTATTTACTACCAACATATCCAGGGATCTCTTGGGTCGCTTCCCAAAGATTCACCGATGACAGTTGATTTAAATTAGAATTAATCTGGGATTAATTAATAGAGAAAATTAATTTGGGATTAATTAAGATGGAGAAAATTAATCTGGGATTAATTGAGGTATTATTTAATCTGGGATTAAATGTGTTCGGAAAAGAGAGAACGCGATTAATTTGGAATTAATCGGTAAAATAAATTTAATAGTTAAATTTGATTTTTCTATTTAATTTATTCGTATGGGCTAAAGTTAATATATCAGATATATTAATATGATTGGATTTCATTACGAAATTAAAGTCGGACTTTAATACGAACGAACGAATTAATTTAGAATTAATTCGTAAATGACATTCGTAATATATTTGCGAGGCATCGTTATTTAATTAAATTAGATTTAATTGTTTAGCGACGAGAATTCGTTTAATCGGATTAAACGGATCCGAGCCGCGACAAATATTTGTAGAGACATTTTGAATTTTGAATTCAAAATGGTGGGGCCCACTTTACACATGTCACACATGTGAAGTGGTGGTTGGAAAGTGGTTGCCATTTATGCCAAAACCACTTACTTTCCAACCACTTGGTTTAGGTGAAACCAAGACTCCAACTACATGGTTTTGGGTAAAAGGGTAAAACCATTTAACAAAACCAAAAAGCCTTCTCTCTCTCTTCACACTTTTGTAACACAACACTTGGAACACAAAACTAAACCCTAGAACCTCCAAATGGGCGTGACCTATCCTCTCACTCTCTTTGATTTTGTTGCAAGATCAAATTAGCTAGCACTTGGAGAAATCAACTAAGGTGATAGGGAAACTACTTCAAGAGTTGGAATCATCACTCAAAGCTTGGATCTTGGAGATCTCTTCTCAAAATTTTAAACCTCAAATCCGTTTATTGTAAGTATAATCCGCAACTTATTTTGAATTATGAACACCTTTACATGCTTATTAGATCCTTGACATGTTCTAGGAACACTAACAATATGAAATGACACAAACACATGCATGGATAAACAAATACATAATGTAGGACCTCGTATGTCTGATTGAACATTTTTCACATTCAATCGAGTGTACTTCGTCCGGCACGGCAAAACATCGTGGTAAAGGTAGCCTTTAGGCATTTCCGTCGAATGGAGGACCTTTAATCCACCCTAGTTAGCCAATGCCCAATAGATCACAATGCATGAATAAACAAAGAGATGATATGCGAAAAATAAATAACAGAATAATAAAAGGCGCTGCAAAATATCATGGTAAAGGTAACCTTTTAGACTTTTTCTCAAATAGAGGACCTTTAAACCAACAAAATTAGCCCATGCGCATCAAGTAACAATGCATAGAAGATAAATAAAGCAATAATATGGGACCTTGTATGCCCGATTGAACATATTTCACATCCAAATGGGTTGAAGCAATTACACTGCCATCCAATGATTCAAAAGTAGTGATCAAATTCCTGAAAAAGAACATTTTCACTCGGTTCGGAACACCTCATGTAATCATTAGTGATGGTGGCACACATTTCTGCAATAGATACTTCGATGCACTCCTATCCAAATACGGAGTTACTCATAAGGTTGCCACTGCTTACCATCCACAGTCAAATGGACAGGTTGAAGTTTCAAACAAAGAAATCAAAAGAATCTTGGAGAGAACTGTTGGATCAACAAGGAAAGATTGGTCTATAAAACTAGATGATGCATTATGGGCCTACCGAACAGCTTACAAGACACCCATTGGTATGTCCCCATATCGATTGGTGTTTGGGAAAGCATGTTATCTGCCAGTTGAGCTTGAACGCAAGGCGTATTGGGCACTGAAGAAGTTGAATCTTGATTCACAAGCTGCAGGAGTGAAAAGACTTTACCAACTCAACGAATTGGAGGAATTTCGCCTACAAGCTTATGAGAGTGCCAGATTGTACAAAGAAAAGACCAAGAAATGGAATGACCGAAAAATAGAGCACAGACAGTTGGAACCAAGGCAGCAGGTGCTGTTGTACAACTCAAGATTGAAACTTTTCCCTGGAAAGTTGAAATCAAGGTGGTCAGGTCCATTTGTAATCACTCAGGTTTTTCCATATGGAGCTGTTGAGTTACTAGATCCCAACACCAACGAAACATTCAAGGTTAACAGTCAGCGTGTCAAGCACTACTGGGGAGAATCATTTGAGTGACAAAAATAAAGTGTCACACTTTCAGATCCAGCTTAACGTTCGAGAAGTCTCGTCTAGCTGACGACTTTAAACTTAGCGCTCGCAGGGAGGCAACCCATGCAATTTGTGTATATATCGTGATTTGGTGTGATTTAATTTTGTGTGTTTAGTTTTTGCAGATTAAGACATTTCAGGATGGAAGAAGCTCTCGCAAATCTTCGCAAGCAATTTCCTTCTCTCCCTCAAAAATCTCTGATGAAAGTCTACAAAGCTCGCTTGGAACGGATGAGGTTACTGATGATCCATGGTGTTCCTAATTGAAGTACGGGTCCGATTGGCAGGTGAGTTTTTTGACTCTTTTATTTCACATCTGCCTGGTTTTGGAAGAAGCACCTATGCAAAGAAACGTAGAGCTAAGCAAATGGGTGTTTGTTACAAATGTGCACGCTAGAATCGCAATACTCGTTGTCGTTCTTTAGGAATGGTGTCTGATAATCACGAAGATAAAATTAAAGTCATTAGGGATGGCTTGAGTAAGGAGTCTGTAGATAATATATCTTCAACTCTTGAGATGCATCCCAGTGGATATGTACACATATCCATTCGCAAATTACATACACAATTTCAAAAAGAAAGACTACAGTTAAGTCTTGGGAATCTGACTCAAAAAGACCATGTTTGCCAATTTATAAGAAAATTGGATGGGAAGCTTGTCCCTGACGCATAGACGTAAATCAAGCCGTTACTTTTCTTGTATATATTATATCTCTTTCTCTTTTCCTAATAATTGTGATTTGTTTTGTTGTTTTCTTTTATTTTCTCCGACATGATACATACCTTTTTGACTATCACAATTTATTTTACTGTTTAATAACTGTCAGATGTTATAAATTCAACTCATCATAGCACTTTTGAAGACATCCAGAGTAAAACATGGAAGCCACTTCAAGAAGACGAGTTGAAAACATCTGTGTGTTTTGCGGTACTAGTGTTGGTGTTAAGCCACAATACGTAGAAGCAGCACATGAATTGGGTCGAGTCTTAGCTGCAAGGAATATGCACTTAGTATATGGCGGAGGCAATATTGGACTTATGGGGATCGTTTCAAAGGCCGTACAGGAAGGAGGCAGTCACGTTTTAGGAATCATCCCAAAACCCTTGGCAGAGGCAAATCTTATTGAACCATCAAACAGAGAGGAACTGATCGTGCCAAGTATGTCTGAACGATTGGTAGAAATGATTAACCGTGCTGATGCTTTTATTACTTTGCCAGGTGGTTTAGGTACATTGGAGGAAATTTTTATAGTGTTATCTTGGGCGAACCTGAACATACACTAGAAACCGCTTGGACTGTACAACGTTGAAGGATTTTATGATTTTCTTGTGTGTTTTTTGATGATGCTCGGAAAAATGGGTTCGTGTCAAAACCTATGAAAGAACTCCTCTTTACTGCCAGAACTGCTCCGGATCTAATAGACCAACTCTTAGCCTATGAACCACAAGTTGACCCTATCCTTTCAAAGATAAATTGGTCCGAGGACGATCGTGGTAAGAGGCGTCGGATTAATCTGGATCTTAACCTTTAATTTCCTATATAATTTCAACTTACCAAGTATTATCTTCTAAACTCTTCTTCTACTGTTTAAGACATTTGGACAATGTCTCATTTAGGTTTGGTGGAGGGAATTAGTTGATCAGTACCTTCTTTTTAATCTGTGTGTTGTTTTTTAGTCCAAAAGTTTTCGAAAAATACAAAAAAATTGAATTTTTTTTCAAAAATTACAAAAATATTTTGCGTTTTTGTGTTTTTTTTTACTAAAAAAGTGAAATTGGTAAGAGATAGCTGAGTAAGGAGTTTTCACTCCTGAGACGTATCTCAAACCTATTTCGGAACAAGTTAATTTTTGTTTATTTCCTTTTGAATTATTTAATTTGTGAATTCTCCATAAAACTGATTAATTTGTGAATTCTCCATATGCTCAGTTGACAGATATTATCAACATACATGGAAACATACGGACATGAGCTATAATTGAAAAGTTTGTAATATTCGGTGCTCTAGTTTAATTGGAGGAAGCATCTAAAAAAAGCAATGGAGTAAAAAAAAATGTCTGAGATCCGAGTTATTAAGTCTGTAAGGGTGGTTTAACACCTAGTGCCCTAAAGCCAACTGGTTTTGGAGTCACTGACCCAAAGCTCGCTACATGTATCAAGGATGTTGCAAAATATATATATATATATATATATATATATAAAGTCTGAGTAATTAAGTCCGTAAGGGTGTCTTAACACCTGGTGCCCTAAAGCCAACTGGTTTGGGAGCCACCGACCCAACACTCGCTACATAGATGGAAGACATTGTATATAAATAAAAAAAAATCAAAATTCAAAGAAAAAAAATCAGAAAAATGAGAAAAATTATTCCATTGCTACAAAAAGGTGTGAATTTCGATATAAAATTTTAGGACAAAAATATTACTCTCTTATCAACTGCACTTATGACTGCTGTGGGCAAAAATGAGTTGTTTAATATTTTGTTGGCTGTGTATATGGAGAATAATAAATATAATTGGAGAATTTACTTATTCAGTAATTTAGAAAGAAAGAAAACAACTAATAACTTGGAGTAGAAGTTTCACCTGATTAGTCACTAACTTCTTTATTCTCTTTTCTCTTGTCTTTTTGCTTTTGTGTGCATTAGTTTCACTACATTTTTACTTTTGTAAAATGTTTGTGGGTATCATTGCTGTAAACCCTCACGAGACTAAAACTCGTCCACTAGGGACACCTAGGGATTTAAAGGCTTGTTGCATACGCTAAATGCAACCGTGATCCCTACGAATGTGGCTTAGTTAAATTTTATTTTAAAGATGTTTATGTTAGTTTATTCTGTATTTTGCTTGAGGACTAGCAAAATGTTAGGTTTGGGGGGGTGTGATGAGTGGTAATTATATCACTATTTCCCACTCATTAACCTAATATTTTGTATAGTTTCTTGAGTCTTGTGAATATTTTGATGTGTTTTGTGTTATTTTGTAGATAAATAAAGTTTCAGGACATTCTGGAGGTGATTTGGACCAAAACAGTGAAAATTGGAAAAAAAATGGCATTTTGGTAATTTTCAGCGTCGCGACGCCTAACGTGCACCGGGTCCGTGCTAACGTGCGCCGGGTCAACGTGTCAGAATTAGAGAAGTTTGACTTTGCTAACGTGTGTCGTGCCACATGTCACCATCACAGCCGATCTGCTAACGTGTGCCGTGCCACGTGTCATCATCCTACGGTGCCGACAATCACCATTGCCAGGTGTGCCACGTGTCACTCCACGTCACCGCCACATCATCATCCACATCACCAGTTGACTGAGTCAACGTTCCACGTCACCGCCACATCATCATCATCCAATCATGAAGTGCCACGTGTCGCAATCCTATGATGCCGACAGTCGTCGTCGCCACGTCAGCGCCACGTCAGTATAATAATTGAGTTGTTAGCCGCCTCGCCACGTGTCAAACCCTCAGCAGGCCACGCCAAAAAGTGCTAGCGTCGCGACGCTGGAGGCCTATCCGCGCCTATAAATTCAGCTCGAGATTTCAGTTTTAGATGTACATTCCTCTCTAATTTCTCAGATGTAAATAGGGAGTTTCTTCTTAGTTTCTTTTAATTTCAGTTTTGTAATTAAATTTTAATTACGTTCTGTAATAATAGTAATTTACTTTCTTTACTTTTTACAGTTTTTACTATTCACCATGAGGAGGTAACTTCCCCATGCTAGGGTGAAAGGTAATTCTTTTACTATTGCTATTTAGATTAATCTCCCTTAATATAATATATTCATTATTTAAAATTTGGCTTAAAAAGGATACCGCCAGATTGGTCGGTTGGTAATTCATTTTAATCTGGTTTAAACCTGACTAATCAAGGATACCGCCAGATTAGTCGGTTGGTAATTAAATTTTCTTACCGCCTATATGGCAGGTTTATCTTGGTTCCGCCTTTATGGCTGGTTGGACTTAAATTGACTTAATCAGGTTACCGCCTATATGGCTGGTTGGTAAAATAATCACAAGTTTATATATTATATTATGAGAGATATCTAAATAGTAAATAGTAAAAGTTGATCCTTTTACCTTAGCATTTTATTTTATTGTAATTTACTTTTCAACTTTTACTTTACCGCAATTACTTTTCAGCATTTTTACTTTATGTCTTTTACTTTCAAGTTTTTACTAGCCCTAGTTATGTGTTGTAACTAAATTAGTTATCTGGTGTTGTGATGACTTTTAATATCACCGGTTTATAAAAGGGTTATTTTATAGTTTGGGTAATTTAAAGGTTTATTTATTAAGTCTTAAGCTTAATGCGTCTTGTTAATTGACCACTAATAATATTGATCTGGTAAATCTAAAATGAACTAGACATAGGGATTTTAGGTTTCAGCCTTAGACTTAATAGCCCACGATCTTCCTTGAGGATAGATAACCCTTTAATAGATTTCCTTACAGGATAGACATATACCTATCGGGCGGGGGTAGCCATAATTGGAACTTAAAATTAATGAATCCAGATAATTTGTTGACATAGACATATGGTTCAATTGGGTTAAACTGGGTATTTACGTCTGACCATCGACAGAGGCTTTCGCATAATTTAGTGTTCCATGTTAGTAAACCGATTTATTACACAAACATAAAATAACCATTTCATCTTTAAAATGATATTGGAAGAAATCACAACCCTAGATAGTTTTTAATATTGAATTTTCTTAAACCTACTTTCGAACAAATTTATTTACTTGTTTTTAAATTTAGAATCATCACCATTTCAAATCAATCAAACAACATGTCAGATACTAGTAATCATTTGACCTTATTAAATTAATAGATTATGTATTAAGTCCTCGTGGGATCGATACTTTTTATACTATTTGAACGATACGTGCACTTGCGTTATACGCGTGTGTAAGCACCGGTTAGATAGAGCGAAAGGATGACTAAATTCACTACCAGTAGAGTCCATCAGAACTTGAGCAGAATTGGCAATGAAATTCCTCGTAAAATAATTTCCCTCAACTATGACTGTAAATTAAGAAATGACATCACATCCTTCGTGCAGTATGTGTTGGAATGTATGCCCTAGAGCTACATGTGATGTAAACGGTTTTATGTGTTTTGAAATAATACGATGCATTATTCATTTATCAAAATTGTTTGTTTAATTTTCGCATATTATATATCATCTTAAATACCCTAGATTACTTATGTGCCTTCAGACTTAGTGTATGAGTGTCATACACTAGAGGATTTAAGTCTGAAGTTAGTAATCTTAAATAGTCCATAGAGAGCAAACAAAGCGGGTACTTTGTTTATGGTTTATCTATAGCTGCGGTCCATTCTATATTTGTATGACGATCTTGATCTGGATCGTCCATGTAGAGACATGAGAATGGAGGCACCTTGTATGATGCGATCATATAGGACTGGACCCAGATGGAAATGACATTCTTATAATATCCGTTAAACTAAGAAAGTCATTTCGATCTACTAGATGATCATATATGGATTGATCTTAATCCTGAGTGTACTACGAACTCCTGCATGGGAGGCCATGTCCTTTGATTTACAAAGGTGAGGTTGGTGTAGAAGTCCTGACCAATAGCTACGTACTTTAGGGGCATGGTCTGTTGTGTAGCTGGGAACGTTTTACATAGACATAGAGTTCACTCCTTGCGAGAAGTAGATGAGTATCTTTCTTAAGGGTTGATTCGGTGCTTGAACGATTTGAGCGCTCAAGTCTTTCTATTACGAATAGAAAGATTAAAATTCATAGTAGTTATGAATAAATCGTTCATTAGAGAATCAATGATACTTAAGGTAAAAATAATTAGAGGGGTATAACGAACATTATGACCCAACTCTAATTACGAGATACTCGTGAATGGTCAATTCGTATGTAATGACTATATCGATGGACACCGACTTGGTTCGACTTAATATATCATCTGCGGCAACGAGAGTGCAACTTCGAGTTTTTAGTGGAATAACCCGGAGTTAATAATTTGAAATATTTAATTAAGAGCTTAATTAATATTTCGAGACTATTGGAGCTCAGAACCGTAGGTCCATTTGGTCCCCGTGCTAGCTCGATTTACTATAGCGGATTTAGTATAATTTGATAGTCCAATTATATACTCAAATATGTATAAATATTATTAATATGATTAATAATATTATAATGTCACACTTGAAACTATATATTAAAAGTTAATGTATGGTATTAATAATTATGTGATAATTATTAAATATAAAATATTAAATTATATATATGATATAATTTAATAAGGCTAAGATTGTAATTTCTAAATTATGGGTTTTGGAAACCCTTGATTTAATTTTGGAAGTTACAAATCTATAATGGCATTAATCTTTTTGATTTTGTAACATCTTTAACTTTTTGGAAAGTAATATCACATGTTGCAAAATTAATAAAGAAAAATATGCCATTGCCGATTTTTGGAGGAAAAGAAAAGGGAAGAGTTTTATTTGTTTTGGCAAATTAAATCTCTTATTTGGGTGTTACACCTTTTTGAAAGGTAATTAAATATTTAATTATTGTAACATCTTTTCATTATGGCAATTAAATATTAGATGTTACAAAATTAAATCAATTTGATAGCCTTGGCCGATTTTCACCAAAAGGGGAGGGGAATGGTTGTTTTGTTTTGGAAATAATTTGACCTAAGTATATGGAGAAAATTTGATTTTCTTTTTGCTAACTCTCTCACTTGCAACTCTAGCCATTTTTCTTCATCTTCTCCAAATCCTCTCAAGAGTTGAGAGAAAACAAAACAAGAAGAATAAGAAATAAAAAATAAAATTGAGTGTGATTTATAATCTCTAAATAGTTTAGGGATTTATCTTGTGAGTGTAGCCCACCCTACTTTTCGTTGGTAACGAGACATAGCTCGGAAGGTCGAGTGATAGATCCGAATCATTGATACAGGCTCACGACATCATCAACAAACTGACTTCATGGTGGCTTATTTATTGTTTGCTTCCTGTAAATAATAAACTAAAGAAAGTTTTTAGATAATATTTGATTGGTGCGCAATGTGTGGCTTGAGAATTATTTTCGGTAATGAGAAAATTGAATAATTTTGATGAGTTTACGTGAACGTCAAGCTTTATCAAATCAACGTGTGTGAACTGCATGATGATGGCAGCCAAAGGGTTTATTTGCACATCACATGCGAATTGATCTAGCGTGCATGGTTTGAGAAGCCTTTAGTCATGCATTACATAGATCCATGGCTGGTGCTTGCGTGGGTGTGGCTTATGGTTTAAGGCTGCATCATGGCTCGTGTGTAACGAGCATTCAACAGTGAATAAAAATATGGAGCTGTTTGGAATCTGAATTTTTGGGTGGAAAAATTCTGGATATATATGAGGAGGGCAGAAAAAATTTTCAAGGTCGATCCCGGGTGCCTAAGCCGCTTCCGCTGCGCGGGGAAATCATTTCGTACAGTATGACGCTGAAACTCTTTACGAGGCATGAGAGAGGTATAAGGAGCTGCTACGTAAGTGCTCCATCATGAGATTGCTAAATGGATGCAAGTACAAACTTTTTACAATGGGCTTAGTGGGATGATGAAGTCCACAGTGGATGTAGCCGCATGAGGTGCACTAATGGGAAAAGGGGAACACCAAGCATGAGACTTATTAGAAGAAATGGCTAACAATAATTCATTGTGGCCAACATATAGGAATATGTCCCAACGAGTATCAAGCGTACACGAGGTCAAGCTTAATCCGGTTGTTAGTGTCAAACTCGACCAAATTTGCAAATTCCTAGAGGTCTTGGGTATGCAAGCTCTGAATAATGCTGGTGCCACGAGTACAGGATATATGGGAGGACCGAATGGGGAGCTACATAATTAATATGGCGAATCTTTCAACTATGTGAATAATTTCAACAGACCAAGCCATAACCCCTATTCAAACACCTACAATCTTGGATGGAAAGATCATCCCAATTTTGAGTGGAAAAATAACCAAGGGGCATGACCACATGATAGAGCACATTGCCAAGAGCAGAACAAAGAGGCTATTCAGGAGAGCAAGCCACCCATAGAAGAGCTACTAATGTAAGTGGTGAATCACAACAAGCTTCTCACAGAGCAAATCATGGACAATGCCAAGAACACTACAAGATTAAAGGCATTAATACTTAGCCAAGCTTCATTTTTAAAGACATTAGAGAGTCAACTGGGACAATTGGAAAATGGGAAACACTACATACTAATAGGTTTCCTTCCGAGTGATACATAACCTAACCCGAGGAGCCAGAATAATGATTCATGCAAGGTTATCACATTGAAGAGTGAGACTGTCATTGACAAAGACATTGAGGTAGAGAAATTTAAAGACAATGAGGCATAGCAACTCAAAGAAAAAAGGAGAGAGGAAGGAAAGCCTAAAGCGGCAAACCCAACAGAGCATCCACCTCCTCCATTCCCTTAGCGTTTGCAGCCACACAAGCTAGATAAGCAGTTTTCAAAATTCTTAGAGATCTTCAAGCAACTGCATATCAATATTCCGTTCGCCGAGGCCTTAGTGTAAATGCCCAGCTATGTGAAGTTTTTGAAAGACATCTTGTCAAAGAAGAGGAAGCTGGGCGAGTTTGAAATTGTGGTCCTCACTGAGGAATGTAGTGCAATCATACAGAATAAGTTGCCAAAAGCTGAAGGACCCTTGTAGTTTTATCATATCATATACCATTGGCAACCATTACTTTGGTAAAGCTCTGTGTGATTTGGGTGCGAGCATCAACCTAATATCGCTGTCCATTTATCAGAAATTAGGTTTGGGAGAAGCGAGACCAACAACAGTTTCGCTATAGCTAGCAGATAGATCTCTCACATACCCTCGAGGCAAAATAGAGGACATGCTGGTAAAAATAGACAAATTCATCTTTCCCGCGAACTTCATAGTTTCAGACATGGAGGAAGACAATGAAGTTCTTATCATCCTCGGATGATCCTTCTTAGCAACAGGTAAAATGTTGATCGACGTGCAGAAATGTGAGCTGACTATACGAGTACAAGATCAAAAAGTGACTTTTCATGTCTTCAAAGCCATGATGTGCCCGTAAAATGATGAAAAATGCCACATGATAGATAACATTGGTGATGAAAGTCTAGAATGGGTCAACATGGATCACCGCTATCATAGGTCTGAAATGAAGCCACCACAAACATTATAAGCAAGCAAAAGGACTGATGAGTTGTATATATATGTTGGCGAACCGCCACCACTTATGAGAATTGATCTGTGGCTGGAGACATTTTCTAAATCGTTGATAGATCATGGGGACAGTGCATAGACAGAACACTGCCACAAAATGCTCAGATCCTGTCATTCCGTGGGCAACAAAGGAGTGCGCATTGGGCGGTCCTATCTCGGTCAACTAAACTTCCAAGGGAACCATCATGACCAATTAGGTGGTTACGTCTGGCTGAAGACGTTAAACTTAGCGCAACAAGGAGGCAACCCATGCAATTATTTTTAATTTCTTTATTTTATTTGATTATTTAAATTATTAATTTTTTTATTTTTTTTAATTTTTCTGTGTTACTTGTGTGTTTCATAATGTTGCATGTGTACTTATGCAGATACTGACACAACCAGTTCGCATGACCAAAATTTTCCCATAAATTGAACCAGGAGCTCGTCGCGTCTCTACCTGTGGTGTTGCGACTATGGACCTAAAGGCGTCAAAGAATGATACACCCCATGCGCGATAGTGTTGTTCATCTCTCTTCTGCTTAAAGTTTATTTTACATTGAGGGAAGTGCAAATTTTAAGTTCATGGGTGTGAGCACGTGTTGTGTTAGTTAATTCCTTCTATAAAAAATTATTTCCCTGTGGTAGTGAAACATAATTCACATGATGAGTCTGTTTGCTTTATGATGATATCTTAGAAGCGATAAGTGCTCAATGTACTTTTATTTGATTCCTTCAGTAGGTGATCTAGGTTAGAATTGTATAAAATACATAATAGGTTTCTAGCAGTAAGAACCTAGGTGGATAACGAAGTGACTAGTTGGCGAAATTGATTTCCGATGAATGACCGTTTTCCTAGATGTCTATCTCTATTTGCTAGTGTTATGATGTATGGTATGGTTGAAAAAAAAGATAAACCAACTATAACCGATAAGCGTGAAGCTACCCATGAGCGAGTGTTAGGACCACCATGAGGAGAAATACCACCTTAAAGGATATATGTGTGAAAAATAAGAAAAAAAAAAAAAAATTATAGTCGTACCATACTAAGCAGGAAAAAAAAAGAGCAAATAAAAAGCATATTCTGAGATATCTAGGTTGGTTTGACCTATTAGATCCCAATTTTTAAGATGAAATCACTAAGTGGACTTACTTAGGGATCGAGCTGTGACTAGACGTTCACACACATTGTGAGTCTGACTTAGATAATTTATTCAAGAATTTGGATTTGAGTTATGTTGGGTAATTTGAAGATTCTTGGTTTTCGTTACTAAAGTATTCTCTGATGATAATATTATATATAACTCCCAGGATGACTTTATTTAGATATTTAATTTTTACATTTGTATGTGATTACATGTGTGTGTAAATGACGTTTGTGGGTGTCGTCAATATAAGCCCTCACGAGACTATAACTCGTCCATTAGGATCACATAGGGGTTTAAAGGCTTGTCGCATATGCTAAATACGATCGTGACCCATACAAAAATGGATTAGGATAATTTAGCTTTTAGTTTGTTTATTTTAGTTTATTTTTAGTTGTTTTGCTCGAGGACTAGCAAAATGTTAAGTTTGGGGTGTTGTGAGAGACTAATATGCATATATTTGCCGCCCCGCTAGCTTGATGTTTTGTGAGTTTTCTGAGTGTTTTGATATGTTTTGGGTTCGTTTTGTAGGTAAAAATAATATCGAGACTCGATGGAATCAACAGGGGATGAAAGCGGCAAAACACGGAGTAATTTAGGATAAATTCGGAGTCAAAACACGCGTCCCGAAAATATATTGCGTGTCAAGACGCGCAACCGAAGAAATGAAACCAGTAGGCTGGTGTAGGTGGCGCGTCGAAGAAAATTTCAGGTGAAGTCGCGACGCAGTTCTGCATACCAGATTCGGCCCAGACTCAAATTTTAACAAGAAACACCCCCAAACCTCCTATATAAACAACAACTCATCCCAAAACCTAGAGGGAGTTTTCATAACCTAATTTTACAGCCACCAAAATAGGCTTTTAAAGGATAAGACAAAAACACATCAAATGAGCACATCACAGGAACTCAACAGGAAGAAGCGAATGACTTGCGATCTCGACATAGTTTATTCTTTCCTTTACTTCTTTATTATTTTGTTTATTTTTGTTTAATTATTTAGAGTTTCTGAGCATGTGTAGTAACTAAACCTCTAATCCGGGGTTGTGATGAAACCCATATTTATGAACTTATAAATTGATTTTCTTATGATGTTTGGGTTTATTTATTGAATCTTATGCTTAATGCTTCATATTTCCTGATCACCAATAGGATTGATATGGTAAACTTAGATGAACTTGAAAAAGAAATTTTAGGTTTAGTGATGTGATCCATAATGATTTCTGTTTGTTGGGCCAAGTCAACTTGAAGTTGTGGCTGATTGTATGACTTGGTCAGATTGGTTTATTTGGGCCATTTTGGTGGATTTGGAAGATTCCTTTGGTTTTGGAGTTTGGTCCATGTATGAGACTTTATATGAAGGATTTATTATGTCTAAATCAAGAATGAAATGGGTTTTGGACGTACATGGGCTGCTTTGATTTATTTTCGGCTTTACTTCCAAATAGTGCATTAGTAGTGGCGGGATTTGCGCAGTCTTCGTATTTTGGACGTAACTTTCTCGTCCGATATCCGATATTGGTGATTCAATTTGCGTTGGAATAGAAATCGTAGCTCTACAACGTTGTAGCTTACATCAAAATCCAGTTTGGACTTATTCTTGGTCAAAATGAGGACGCAAGATATCCCTACAGTTTTTATATTTTATATTTTTTTAAGGTTATGTGTTGTTTAAGTGCTGGGTTGAACTTTAATTATATTACAAAGCCCATTTACGAAAATTTAAAGTATTTTATGTGTTGCTGGGTTTATTTTACTAGGTTTTATTATATTTGGGTAGAATTAGGGTTAGCCACCTATTTAAAGGGACATTATTCATTGTAATTAATTAACTAATAAAAAAATCTTTTTACAAAACAAATTGACTTGTGTCATCTTGAGGGAGTGGATTCTTCCTTGGTTTTACGGAACAAAAGCTTATCAACGTGTGGCAACCGTTGTGGCGCTATATCGCTGTTCAGGATTCTCTAAAGAAATAAAGAAGGTTCTTAAGGGCAAGGTTTCTTAAGGGTTTGACTTGATCTTGGAAGGATTTTTTTCTTACAAAATCAAGATTCGCGGTTCTTGGGGCTTAGAACACGTGCAGGGGTTTGCTTGGCTTTGTTCCATTAGGCTTACGAGGATCTACCAGCATG
Source organism: Zanthoxylum bungeanum (assembly GCA_019454045.1). Lineage (NCBI taxonomy): Eukaryota > Viridiplantae > Streptophyta > Magnoliopsida > Sapindales > Rutaceae > Zanthoxylum > Zanthoxylum bungeanum. Next base: position 74,475 of record SKCR01031873.1, read on the forward strand.
AACTCATAATGGGTGAGATAATTTAGCAGTTCAGTCAAAGTAAAAGATAACTTGTTTATAACATAGTAGGAAACTCTTCGAAAGAGTTTCCATGATCATGGTTACCTGGTTACGATCGTCAATACGAGCTCCATGAGTTTCGGTCGTGTAGAGATAGGTCATCATCCTCAAGATATGCTCTCGGACTGGGGTTCCTTCCTTCATCCTAGCGGTCATCGCTTAGACTATAGCCTCATGACGCTGCCATTCCGAAGGCTACCCGAACATACCATGTAATGACTACATCATCAAAGATGTTGTAGCCATTAGCTCATACTTTGGAGCAAGTGTTGGGAAGCGGCCGCGAGTGCGCAGCGGAAAATTAAAAATTATGATACCGCTATCCATTTGCCCAAGACCCGTTTATTTTGATTATTCTACAAGCCTAGGCATGTTACTATATATTCTAAGCATAAAAACTCATAAAACATGCAAAGAACATAAACTTAAACATGCTAACTATCATATGAACTCTAATTAAAAATAAAGAAAGAAAAAGACTTACTTGAACTGAAGACTCCTCCAGTCCTTCCTCCAATCTACAAGCTTTTCTCGAACTCAGCAAGCTCTTCCACGTTCCAAAGAGCCACACAAGTTTGTGGCCTCCAAAGGTGCACACACCAAAGCCAAAACTCAACGGCAAGACTACGCCTTGAGTGCACAAGTATTTTGCCATTGGTTCTAGCCTAGGCAAATACCTCAAAACTTTTAACTTGAGATTCCTCTAGTCAATTAGACTTAAGGATCCTCAAAATCAGTGGCTTACTCTTAAAATTTGGAGTTACTCACTTATATAAACCCAAGATATGAAATGTTTTGGTGTAAAAATTTATAAAGAATTCTTTGGGTTTATATAGGTGCTCCAAAGACAACAAAATTAATTAAGAATCCGATGTGGGATAAATGCTAATTAAATCTTAGCCATTGGATCTTAATATAGTGGTTTAATGAGATTATAAAACCCTAATAAGAGTTTGGGCCGAATTGGAATTCAAAACAAATAAAAAAAATAATAAAAAAATAAAATAAAATAAAAAACGCAGATTTTTTTTCTTATTAATTTTTCCAATTCCCAAATTGCCCCTATCGTCATTCACCAATCCCTAAGCCACTTTGGAACCTCATAAATGATCTGTTCAATAATTAAACACATTGAACTATTTATAAACAATTCCTACAGCAATCATATATGTTGTTAAATTTGTATTGTGCATTGTTAACTATTGATTTCGACTTTGTTGTGTGTGACCTTTTAGGTTCCCCTCAAGTTGGACATGAAATGAATCGTGATAATTTAATCGAACAAAAATTATCCTCCGATCAGATGGTCGTTCCATTTCAATGACCAAGGTTGACATCTAGCAACATGCCAATGCCCCCAAATGAGAAGAAAAGATATATATAACCATTCTGTATGCGATTTACATATGATATGGTCCATCACCTCACAGTATCCCCACCGTTTGACCTAGGGTATGGAAAGTGTCTACCCATATAGTCAAATGTATGATGTTGATAGTGTCATGAATCGTGCTAACCCAAGAATCTCACATGATTCTTCCACTGCGGCCACAGTCTCAAGCACTGATCACACATATCAACCCGCGAACTGGAATACTACTCTTATAAGAAAATATTATCCGAGAGAGTGGCGATTCTCTGTTGTATCTTTACAAACTTCATGTGTTTCAATAAATGACCGAATCATACCCTTATGACCGGATCTTTTGAACCGGGGAATGAGAATGTCAAAGTCATTTGATCCACACATAAGATTGTAAAGACCTCAAGTCATCATACAATTGATACATGAAAGTTCTCACAGACACATGGGATAAACACTCCATGTGAAAACTTTCGGCGGTCAGTTCGATTAACACGAGCAACTCATCCATCCATGTGATACACCAAGTGGACGGATCTCCGCTAGTAGCCCATGAGATCGACTAACCCACTTAAGGGAGGATCATATCATCATGTTAGTCTCTCCGTTTTGTGAACGCCCAGATTATTCACAAAACTATGACTATGACTATGAACGTTTGAGAGTAATGATTCTCATAAGGTGCGAAAGCCATAATCTTATTACTCAAAGGGCTTTATTACAGTGTTTGATGATTCATATATTTATATAAGACACGTATAATAAAGATTTCCATTTTATTAATTAATGAAAATATTGCAAATACATGTACATATAGCCCATCCACAAGTTGGGTATAGGGCATATCCCTAACAATCTCCCACTTCCACTATAGCCAACTAGTATGAATCTGGACACCATACTATCGGGTGTGCCTATCATGCTTTTGTTGAGTCAGCCCTTTAGTCAAAGAATCTGCAAGATTATCTTATGTGGATATTTTCTCTATAATAACTTCTTTTCTCTCAACAATCTCCCTGATGAGATGAAATCGCCTGAGTACATGCTTGGATTTCTGGTGGGACCTTGGTTCCTTTGATTGAGCAACGGGGCCCGTGTTGTCACAGTACATCATGACGCCATTCTTTATCGCGGGAAGCACTTCCAGCTCCGTGATGAACTTCTTTATCCAGACTGCTTCTTTAGCTGCCTCATATGTTGTAATATACTCGGCTTTAGTGGTGGAGTCCGCTATAGTTGACTGCTTTGAGCTTTTCCAATTGACAGCTTCGCCATTCAAAGTAAACAGATATCCTGTTTACGATCTGCTGTCATTCAAAGCTCTGCCATTCACTTAATTATAGGATCATATGATCTCTATCTGAAGGAGTATGTGGACATTGCTCCTTAGATATTTTGATTCCATGACAAGTAGGTAAATTACCTCTTTTGGAATCTTCCATTTTGAATCTTTTCAAACCCTTATCTATGTACGTAGATTGAGAAAGTCCTAATAACCTCTTAGATCTATTACGGTAGATCTTAATGCCGAGGATGTAGGTTGCTTCTCCCAAATCTTTCATGGAGAAATTTTGAGATAACCATTGCTTGGTGGCTTGCATCAGGGGGAATACCATTCCCGATGATTAATATGTCATCGACATATAATACAAGAAATATAACAGCAATCCCACTACTTTTCCTGTAAACACAAGGCTCGTCTATATTTTTGATGAAGTCAAATTCTTTGATTATCTTATCAAATTGTATATTCCAACTTTTGGAGGCTTGCTTGAGTCCATAAATGGATCGTTTAAGCTTGCATACTTTATTATGATCATCCTTATATGCAAACCCCTCTGGTTGTGTCATATAGACTTCCTCTACGAGGTTCCCATTAAGGAAAGCTGTTTTGACATCTATCTGCCAAATCTCATAATCAAAGTGTGCAGCTAGTGCTTGTAAAATTCGAATGGACTTTATCATTGCAACAGGCGAGAAGGTTTCGTCATAGTCAATTCCTTGGATTTGTCTATAACCTTTCGCCACCAACCTAGCCTTATAGGTTTGGATGTTGTCTTCTGCATCAGTTTTATGCTTGTAAATCCACTTGCAGCCTATGGGTTTTATCCCTTCAGGTGCATCCACCAAGTCCCAGACTTGATTCTGATACATTGAGTCTATTTCGGATTTCATGGCCTCAAGCCACTTGACTGAATCAATGTTGCGTATTGCTTCGTCATAACTGGTGGGATCGTCATTATCAATGATCTGATCATGTTCCTTATCAATATGGAAACCATATCTTTCAGGCTCATATCTTTCCATACCAGACCTTCTAAGTTCATAACCTTGTGGTTGTTTCGTTGCTGCCCTTTTGAGGGGCCTGGGGTTTAGTTCTATATTTTTTTGTTCTTCTCGTACCTCATCGAGGTCAAGTCTACTCCCACTATATTTCTTGAGAAGGAATTCATTCTCTAGAAATTTCGCATTTCGTGAGACAAATGTTCTTTGTTCATTTGAGACGTAGAACACGTATGCTCTTGACTTCAAGGCATATCCTACAAACTTACATTTAACTGCCCTATCATCCAATTTGTTAGTTTGTGTGAGCTTAACATATGCGTCACATCCCAAAACTCTTAGATAACTAAGACTGAGACGTTTCCCAGACCATAACTCATATGGTGTTTGACTAACAGTTTTGGAAGGAACTTGGTTTAGTAGTAGTGTTGCAGCAAGACCCCAAAATAAAAGTGGTAGATCCGTGTCTGGCATCATTGATCGGACCATATCTAATAATGTCCGATTTCTTCTTTCGGAGACCCCATTATGCCGTGGAGTTCCCGGAGGAATCCATTGGGAAACAATGCCATTTTCTCTCAAGTATTCTTGAAATACGTCGCTTAAGTATTCACCACATCGGTCAGACCTTAGTGACTTAATACTTTTATTAAGCTGGTTTTCTACTTCAGCTTTGATGTCTTTGAATTTCTCAAAGGCTTCAGATTTGTACCGCATAAGGTACACATATCCATATCGCGAGTGATCATCGATAAAGGTAATGAAGTAGGAGAACCCACCTCTAGCGGTGACTGACATTGTCCGCATACATCAGAGTGTATGAGTTCTAATGTCTCCGCTAGACCCGGTCAAGGTTCCGGTTCGGAACCGGAACCGAACCGGTTGGAACCGGACGGTTCCAGTTCCAATCAGTTCCGGTTCCAGTTTCGGAACCGAATCGGAACCTAACCGGTTCGGCTAGGGTTCCTCAATAATATATTTTTTTAATTTTTTAGATAAGAATTTTATTTGTAATTTAGTGTAATTATGTAATGTAATTTAACATAATTTGTAATTTACATAATTTTATTTGTAATTATGTAATTTTATTTGTAATTATTTTCAAAAAAAATAATTTAATGTAATTATTTGAAATTTAACTTTTATTTTCAAAAAAGTAAAAAAATAAAAAAACCGAATGGAACCGGAACCGAACCGGAATTAACGGTTCGGTTCCGGTTCCACAAAAAGTGGAACCGGAACATGACGGTTCGGTTCCGGTTCGGAACCGAACCGAACCGCCGGCCCGGTCTAGTCTCCGCTGCACGCTGTCCTTTACCTTTGAAGGTAATTTGGTCATTTTACCAAGTAAACAAGACTCACAAGTTCCATAAGGTTCATATTTGAAGGGTATGAAATACACATCCTTATGTAGCTTAGTTAATCTTGTTTCATTGATATGACCTAAGCGACTATGCCATAGAAGTGATTCATTGAGATTATTCGAGTTAACGTTGTATATATTAGAGGTTGAACATTTTTTGTTAGTTTGTAAGACATAGATACCATTATTCAAAATACCATCTCCATATTTTATTTCATTGAAATAAATAGAACATTCATTACAACTTATTAGGCATGAAAAGCCTTTATTACATAAAGAAGAAATTGAAATGATGTTCTTTACTAGAGAAGGGACATAAACACAATCTTTTAAGTCTAAAACTAAACCATTCGGCAAAACTAATGAATAAGTCCCCACGCACAATGCAGCCAGTTTTGCTCCATTACCCATGCGTAAGTCAACCTCCCCATGACGGAGTCTCCTACTATTTCTCAGGCCTTGCACATTGTTACACAAGTGAGTCCCACAACCGGTGTCAAGCACCCAAGTAGAAGGTTCAGAGTTTTGAGAATATAGTTCAATCATATACAACTTACCTGAAACATTGGGCTTCTTGGCCTCTTGGGCTTCCCTAGCTTCCTTGGCTTTCAAGGATTTGCAGTCTTTCTTCCAATGACCCTTCTTTCCACAAAAGAAACATTTCCTCTTTCCATTTTCTTATCCACCTTACCATTAAGCTTTAGGTGATTTGGAGCCTTGGCCTTGCCCTTATTTTTCTTTGGGCCTCGTGGCTTCAGGTCCGTACCCATAAGCATGACGGAGGTTTTAAGCTCCAGTTTTAAGTCCTTCTCTGGTTGTTTTATCAGATTGTGCAATTTTGCTAAAGTAGCTTCTTTATTAGACAGATGAAACTGCATAATAAAGTTAGAGAAGTCTTTTAGTAAGGACTAAAGAATTAGATCGTGACCTATCTCGTGATCCATAATGAACCCGAGGTTGGCCAATTTTTCAATGTGGCCAATCATCTTAAGCACATGTCCACTAACAGATCCTTCCTTATACCTTGTTTGGAATAAGGCACATGACACTTGGAATCTCACGGTATGAACGGAAGTTGCATACAACTCCTTCAAGTGAAAGATGATGGTTTGAGAATCTATATCTTCGTGAGCTTTCTAAAGTTTGTCCGACATAGAGCCAAGCATTATGCAAACTACTTGCTCATCATCATCGACGTGTTTCTTCCAAGCATCAAATGTATTTTGGTCAGTATCTTTTGCGGGTTCAGGGGGAAATGTTCTTTCAAGAACATAGAAAATCTTTTCTTGTCGTAAGATAATTTTAAGGTTTCTAAACCAGTCATTGTAGTTGTCCCCTTTGAGCTTATGCTCATCAATGATGGAACGAAGTGATATTCTGTTTTCCATTTGAATGTTTGTGAAATATTTTAACCCACCTTTTTAAGAGAGAATGTTAAAATTAGGAATATGTTTTCATTAATGTTTCATAATAACATGGGTTTTTAATATTATGAAGTTGTTCCCACTCAATTATTTTAAAATTTTAAGCAAATCGCATCACCCCCAATATGATGGATTTCTTGTGGGCAAGGATCCCATTATCCTAAATTCATAACTCCGACTAGGGCCGGTCGTTATAAAATACGATAATTAGGTAGGTTCCCAATCAATTTATGATATAAATCACAATTCCTTGATCATTGGGTTGGGCAATCAAACATGCCAAAGCTTATGCTAGTCCTTGTACACACCCAATCTTTGCCACTAAGTTATAAGACCACGCCTAAGGGTCGCTGCGTCTTATGACTCAGAAAAGTCAAACCATTGTCAATAGTACGATTTATGGAAAAATTGGTATTGGTCTGTCTGGTAAAGCCTAGTCCTGTTAAATCGGTTTAAGCCCTTTAGGTCTATACTTTACAATGGGAGGTAAATTTTAGACTTAAATTATTATTGAGGATTTTAGCAAGTTTAAGTGAATAACTATCAAATGGATTCCTCTATTGAAAATTCCCCAGGGGGAGGGTGGAGCGAACTCTCTTAAATACCCTTACATCTTAGGCTCTTATTACCTTGGTGACAGGAAAAAATAATAGATCCTCCAAATTAGTCCAACACTTTAAATATGCTTTAAGGCAAGCCTTGAGTAAATGATTATTTAGATGTCTTCACAGCTTTTCCTTTTGGCTATAAAAAGGTAGTGAGTGAAGGAAGACACCAAATCATTATCTAACTCTAGTAATACCTTTGGTTAAATTAACTTTAGTTTGGAAAGTTTTATTAACGCTTTTGTCCCACCCCACTTGTATCTTTTATAATGTCTTTTATTATAAACAAGTGATTTATATTTATTAGCCTTAAAGGTAATAAATCTCTAAGTTCATCACAGAATAATTACTTAACTAAGGGATAAACAATACACTCTATATTTCCTTAGAAAGTCTCTAGATGCTTGCACCCTAAAATAATCATGCCAATTCTAATCATACATAGAATCATCAAGCATATGAGTTTTAATATGTTGAAATTATTTTAGTCATTAAATAACTTTGATTAATATTTAATTATGATATTGCATTTTATTTTAATCAAATAAATTTACTATTCATGTTTTTTTACAGATGCGTGAACTTTAAATGCAATTTCATAATTCAAATATTAACCAAATCATGCAAAACTTGTGCCTAAAAGTAATTTCAGGGTGTAAGCTTTCCAACGAGCTTTTACACACCCAATTTCGAGTTCAAATGAGAGAGAACTAATCAAAACAAATACGGCGCGCTGATACCACTGTTGGGAAGCGGCCGCGAGTGCGCAGCGGAAAATTAAAAATTATGATGCCGCTATCCCTTTGCCCAAGACCCATTTATTTTGATTATTCTACAAGCCTAGAAATGTTAATATATATTCTAAGCATAAAAACTCATAAAACATGCAAATAACATAAACTTAACATGCTAACTATCATATGAACTCTAATTAAAAATAAAGAAAGAAAAAGACTTACTTGAACCGAAGACTCTTCCAGTCCTCCCTCCAATTTACAAGCTTTTCTCGAACTCAGCAAGCTCTTCCACGTTCCAAAGAGCCACCCAAGTGTGTGGCCTCTAAAGGTGCACACACCAAAGCCAAAACTCAACAGCAAGACTACGCCTTGAGTGCACATGTATTTTGCCCTTGGTGCTAGCCTAGGCAAATACCTCAAAACTTTTTACTTGAGATTCCTCTAGTCAATTCGACTTAAGGATCCTCAAAATCAGTGGCTTACTCTTAAACTTTAGAGTTGCTCACTTATATAAACCCAAGATATGAAAGGTTTTGGTGTAAAAATTTGTAAAGAATTCTTTGGGTTTATATAGGTGCTCTAAAGACAACAAAATTAATTAAGAATCTGATGTGGGATAAATGCTAATTAAATCTTAGCCATTGGATCTTAATATAGTGGTTTAATGAGATTATAAAACCCTAATAAGAGTTTGGGCCGAATTGGAATTCAAAACAAATAAAATAAAAAAACGCAGATTTTTTTTCTTATTCATTTTTCCAATTCCCAAAGTGCCCCTATCGTCATTCACCAATCCCTAAGCCACTTTGGAACCTCATAAATGATCTGTTCAAAAATTAAACACATTGAACCATTTATGAACAATTCCTACAACAATCATATATGCTATTAAATTTGTATTGTGCACTGTTAACCATTGATTTCGACTTTGTTGTGTGTGACCTTTTGGGTTCCCCTCAAGTTGGACATGAAATGAATCGTGATAATTTAATCGAACATAAATTATCCTTCGATCAGATGGTCGTTCCATTTCAATGACCAATGTTAACATCTAGCAATATGCCAATGCCCCCAAATGAGAAGGAAAGATATATACCCATTATGTATGCGATTTACATATGATACGGTCCATCGCCTCATTGTATCCCCACTGTTTGACCTAGGGTATGGAAAGTGTCTACCCATATAGTCAAATGTATGATGTTGATAGTGTCATGAATCGTGCTAACCCAAGAATCTCACATGATTCTTCCACTGCGGCCACAGTCTCAAGCACTGATCACACATATCAACCCGCGAACTGGAATACTACTCTTATAAGAAAATATTATCCGAGAGAGTGGCGATTCTCTGTTGTATCTTTACAAACTTCATGTGTTTCAATAAATGACCGAATCATACCCTTATGACCGGATCTTTTGAACCGGGGAATGAGAATGTCAAAGTCATTTGATCCACACATAAGATTGTAAAGACCTCAAGTCTAAGGACTAGTCATACAATCGATACATGAAAGTTCTCACAGACACATGGGATAAACACTCCATGTGAAAAATTTCGGCGGTCAGTTCGATGGATACGAGCAAATCATGCATCCCTGTGATACACCAAGCGGACGGATCTCCGCTAGTAGCCTATGAGATCGGCTACCCCACTTAAAGGCGGATCATATCATCATGCTAGTCTCTCCGCTTTGTGAACGCCCAGATTATTCACAAAACTATGACTAGGAACGTTTGAGAGTAATGATTCTTATAAGGCGTGGAAGCCATCATCTTATTACTCTAAGGGCTTTATTACAGTGTTTGATGATTCATATAATTTATGTAAGACACATATAATAAAGATTTCCATTTTATTAATTAATGAAAATATTGCAAATACATGTACATATAGCCCATCCACAAGTTGGGTATTGGGAATATCCCTAACAACAAGAACCTCATAGTTCCCAACTAGCAAGTAGCAGCAGGTTTTCTCATTGGTCGCGACCCATTTTTGATAGACATTGCGCATGTTGGCCAAAATTTCTAGCTGGCTCGGGAGGACCCGTTATGAAAAACTTAAGGTCTTCACAGACTAAGATAGCTTTCATGTTACTTTTCAATTTAACATAATTTTCTCCCGTTAACTTGTCATTAGAGAGAATAACAATAATTGCAGAAACCATGGCTGAAATAAAATAAAATAAACACTGATTTAATATACATTCATTGCATATTAAAATCATCTAACATTTAGGCATAAAATTAAACATGATGCATGAACCATGTATAATGAATTATAAACCTAAAAGAATTACTTTGCCACAGATATCTATCATCCCACAAATAAGTGCTGTCGTAGGGTAGGTCAAATATTTGCATGATAGATCTAGACAATCACAATTGATTGATATATGCAGGAATAATTCTTATTCCTATATTAACCAACCACCGTTTGATTAGATCAAGGAATTTTGATTAATATTTAATCATTCATTCGTGAGTGTAACCCGTTGTTTCGGAACCATTGGACTTTACTAGTGAAGTGCCGCTGTAGGGTAGGTCAGTTAACCAGATACATCTAGAGTTCTTATCCTCTCGGAATCCAAACTTGATATTGACCCAAAATGGACACCATCAGTAAGGGTGAAAACAAAGCCGTCTCGAGGCGCATTTGAATCTCACGTTTTCAGACTAACAACAGAGATCGCATGATATATTGTCTTATATCCCTCTCCCTCTCACTATTTTGAATTTAAGGTTTCTAATTAAAATATCTAATATTTTAATTTATTAGTGTCTGTAAGTTTATGCACGGTTAAAATATAACTTCTAATTTACACTAGTGTATCATTAGTGATCTAACTATTTTTACCTCTTAAAATTTTATTCAATAATTCCCATTAGTCTCAACTAATATTTTACTTAATTAAACTAATTTAATTAAGTTTTTTAGTAACTTAATTTATTTTAACACTTAAAATATCAGTTCACTAACAAGTTTAAAATTTAAAATTCATAAATGGATAAATTTTAATTAAACTATTTAATTAATGTAAATGCGTTATAAATTCCAATGATACGTGAAATTGTATCCCGAATGCAGACTATACTACAGTCTATTCGGAATCAGCTATGGAATTTACGTTCGAGTTTCCATCTGATATACTAATGGAAAACATAATGCACTTATAAAGTCCATGTGTATTAAATTTTTGAATTTCCAATTTTAAACCATTAAATCAATTAATCTTATTAGTTTATTTCCATGCATATCATGTTCCAATTTAACTCTTAAATTTCATAAAATCATATTTTATGATTAGAATATCTATGCATCTAAAACATGTTATGGAATGTGAAAATACAAGAGTAAGGTATATGAAATGTTATTCAAACATTTTGAAATAAACATACACATAATAAACGGGTTTCGCGACGCTTTGCAGTAGAAAACCCAGACATAACACAAATTCTAGTCTACATCGCGACTCAACCTTTTGAGCGTTGTGACGCTCAAACAATAGGCATGTGCGTCGCGACGAGGAGTGAAAGGCGTCGCGACGCCTCACGTTTTCCAGGTTTAAAGAAGTGTCCTCAAGAAGGAAATAAGGAAATAAAATTACATTGACCGGTCCCTAATTTTTCTATACTAATCTAATTAATATAAAATATTCCAAGGCATTTATTGGTGTTCAAATATCGCTCCATGGAGTGACGTTGAGTCATTTGCGGCATCGACTCTCCAAATGCATAAAATGTTACAACTTGAAATTTTTTCATAGGAAATAAATTTACTGCACTTGTTAAAAATTTGGCCTTATAGCCTTATATCTCCAAAACAAAAAGTAATAAAAAAATAAGAGCCAGAAAAATTTATGACCAAATCAATACATTCATCACATGAATCTAAAATAAACATTCATCACATGAACGTTAAAATGTGCATACTCATCACAACATGCATACTAACAATTTATATCTCATTAAAAATTATTAAAAACAACAAATTTTAATTAAAAAGATAAGGGTTAAGAACACTTTTCAACCTCGGTCTTGAAGTCAATTGTAGAAAACGCTTTCCCTCGCGCAGCGGAAGCGATTTAGGCACCAGGATCGGCCTTGAAAAGATTTCTGCCATTTCCCTTTGATGAACGAATTTGACCAGCCCATGGTTCGATCTTTTGCTTTTAATAATATTTCAGCCCCGAAACAACCCCCAAATAGCAGTTCGTACCCAAAACGCATGTACAGCTTACCAAAATCAGCTCCTAATTTGCATGTGATGTAGTAGTATTTCACGTCTGATTTTTCTCACAAAACAACCCCACAATACCCTTGAAATATCCCTTTATATTTCCTAATTTTTCTGGATAAAAATAACTCTAAATGGTCTTCTGTACTATGGCTCGTTACCAACAAAAGGAAATGTGAACTTCACTCACAAAATAAAATCCCTAAACTCTTTAGAGATTGAAACAAACTTTTGTCACACCAGAATTTTTATTTTTTCTTTTCTTTCAACACTTGAGAGAAAACAAGAACAACGGTGGCTTGATTTTTGAAGAATGAAAATTGTGTTAAGAAAAAAAATATTTTTCCTTTTTATACTTAGAGTTATTGTTATCTAAAATTAAATAAAAATCCTAAGCGCATTAAACACCAAATTCGGCCACCCCTATTCTCCTAAACCTAATTTTTGTAACAACCAACTTATTAATTGTCATCATAATGATAATTAATGTAATGTTGAGGTGTAAATGCCATAAATGAAATGTTGAATTTTTACAAATCATATTTGAAAAATTCTTCATTACTATAAATGATATATCAAATAATTTAATATATATACATTAAATTAAATGATTATCTCATAATCATTTATTTAATAAAAATCTCATATTAAATATAATATAAAGTTACATGTGTGACAAAATATGTTATTAATCCCATTAATAATATATATATGTGTGTGTGTGTGTGTTTGTAATTGGACTATCCAATTATATTTAATTTGTTATAGTATATCGAGCTAGCACGAGGACCAAATAGACCTATGGTTCCAAGCTCCAATAATTATACTCTTTAATTAAATATTTTGAATTATTAACTTCAGGTTATTCCACTAAAAACCCAAATTTGCACTCTCGTTGCCATAGATAGATAATATAAGCCGAACTACGTCGGTGTCCGTCAATACAATTATTGCATACAGATTGACTCTTCACGAGTATCTCATAATTAGAGCCATGTCATAATATCTGTTATACCGCTCTAATTATTTTTACCTTAAGTATCATTGATTCTCTAATGAACGATTTATTCATAACTATTATGAATATTAACCTTTCTATTCGTAATAGAAAGACTTGAGCGCTCTAATCGTTCAAGTATCGAATCAACCCTTAAGGAAGATACTCCCCTACTTCTCGCAAGGAGTGAACTACATATCTAGGTAAAACATCCCCAACTACATACCAAACCATGTCCCCAAAGTACGTAGCTATGGGTCGGGATTGCTACACCAACCTCACATTTGTAAATCAAAAGACATGGCCTGTCATGCATGAGTTCGCAGTATACTTATGATTCAGATCAATCTATATGACCATCTAGTAAATTGAAATGAATTTCTTTATTTAACGGATATTATAAGAAATTCATTTCTATCTAGGTCCAGTCCTATATGATCACATCATATAAAGTGCTTCTATTCTCATGTCACCACATGGACAATCCCGGATCAAAGTCGCCATATAATTATAAAATGGACCGCAACTATAGATAAACCACAAACAAAGTACCTATTTAGTTTGCTCTATATGGACTACTTTAGATTACTAATTTCAGACCTAAATCCTCTTGTGTATGACACTCATACACTAAGTCTGAAGGCACATGAGTAATCAAGGGTAAACATGATAATTTACAATATGCGATTTAAATCAAATATTTTGATAAACAAATAATGCATCTTTTATTTTATAATAAATAATTCATTTTACATTACATGAAGCTCTAGACATATATCCCAACAACTTCGCCATAAGGGAATAATCTCGCATTATGCCATGTGAATAGGGCCATGTGGGAGAAACTCTGACCTCATGCCAACGAACATAGCAAGGTCTCGGTAGGACATACCCGAACTCGAGCCAATAAAAAATATGGCCACAAGGGAATGATCCATCCTTGCGCCATTCAAATAAGGCCATAGGGGAGAAACTATGACCTCATGCCCTCGGTGAGACATACCTGACCCCGAGCCAATACAAATCTGGCTACAAAGGAATGATCCTTCATTGTGCCACTCGAATAAGGTCATGGGGGAGAACTTCGACCCTATTCCAACGAACATAACAAGACATCAGTGGAATATACCCGACCCCGAGCCAATACAAATCTGGCCACAAGGAAATGATCTCTCATTGTTCCACTCGAATAAGACCATGAGGGAGAAACTCTGAGCCCATACCAACGAACATACCAAGGCCTTGGTGGGATATACCTGACTCCGAGCCAATATAAATCTGGCCACAAGGGAATGATCTCTCATTGTGCCACTCGAATAAGGCCATGGGGGGGAATTCCGACCCTATGCCAACGAACATAACAAGACCTTGGTAAAACATACATGTCACCAAGATAATACAAATATGGCCACAAGTTAATGATCTCTCTTTGTGCCACTCAAATAAGGCCATGAGGGAGAAACTCTGACCCATGCCAATGAACATAACAATATCTCGGTGGGATATATCTGACCCCTAGCAAATAAAAATCTTGCAACAAAGGAATGATCTCTCCTTATGCCACTCAAATAAGGCCATAAGGGAGAAACTTTGACCCCATGCTAACGATCATAACAAGGCCTTGGTAGGGACATACCCAACCCCGAGCCAATATAAATATGGCTACAAGGGAATGATCTCTCATTGTGCCACTCAAATAAGGCCATGAGGGAGAAACTCTGACCCCATGTCAATAAACATAATAAGGCTTCGGTGAGACATACCCAACCCCGAGCCAATACAAATCTGGCCACAAGGGAATGATCCTTCCGTGTCATTCAATAACATGGCCTCGGTGAAATGAATGCAGCCTCGAGCCATTATAATTACTTGGCTAAAAGAAAATATCCCATGATTATGCAATTCAATAACATGGCCTTAGCGGAACGAATGCAACCAAGAGCCATTATAAGAGAGGCTCTATTGAAAATACCTTCTCAGCATCTCAGCATTCCAAATCTTATTGATTCGGGTGCCTTCCAACTGTTCTAGTTGATAGGCTTCCGACCTGATGATCTCAGCAAATTTGTAAGGCTCTTCCCATTTCGCTCCCATAAAGCCTTCTTTGGACTTCTTTGTATTCAGGGTGACTCACCTTAAGACTAAATCTCTGAGATGAAAGGTTCGCACTCGGACTCTCTTGTTGTGGAAGCGGGTCATCCTTTACTGATACGCTGCCACCTTGAGTGCCGACCTTCTCTCTTCTCCTTGATAAGGTCGAGGTGGTGCCTGAGGAGTTCTTTGTTCTGCCCATCTTCAAAATGCTAAACCTGGTGGTTCATCATCCCAATCTATGTCGAAATCACTGCCTCACATTCGTAAGCCAATGAGAAATGAGTTTCACCTAGGGAGTCTTTGTAGGTCGTCTGATGCGCCCATGGGACTTTTGGCAGTTCTTCCGCCCACAAACATTTACATGATCCTAGCCTTGCATTCAGATTGTTCTTGATGGTTTTTTTCTCCGCTTCTACCTGTCCATTCGATTTTGGATGAGCAATGATGCAAATCTCAGGGTAATTTTGAGATCTTCACGGAGCTTCTTGAAGCCCGCACTGTCAAACTGATTTCCATTATATGTGATGATGGCCCTAGGGATCCGAAATCAGCACATAATATTTTTCTTTATAAAATCTGTGGCTTTCTTCTCAATTATAGTGGACAGTGGCTCGACCACCACCCACTTAGTGAAATAGTCAATTGCCACGATTACAAACTTGGCATGTCCTGACCTGTAGTCATAGTTCTAATAAGATCCAAACCCTACTAAGTAATGACCAAGGACTCGATAATGTGTTCAGCTGCTCGAGTGGTTGACGAGGCACATTAGCATTCTTTTGAAACCCATCACATGCTTGGGATACTCCAAACCCATCCTGATGCATTTTTGGCCAGAAGAAACCATGCCTGATTGCTTTATGGACGATTGATTTCCAACCATCGTGGCTTCTGCATATTCCTTCATGAATTTCTCTAAGCATAACATTTGCCTCCTCGGACTCAAGACACCTCAGATACGGCATCTTGTAGCCCCTTTTATACAACACCCCATTGATTAAGAAAAAATGCGCACTCTGATACTTCAACCTCCTTGCCTCTTTCTTTTCATTCAGTATGTCTCCAGACTCTAAGTACCTTTTGATCGGGTCTATCTAGTTTGGTTTAACTTCGGCCTCTACCTTCATCATACTCGATCCTCCTACTTTTTTAGTCTCTATGATCTCAAAAGGGATAACCCGGGGAATCATTGATTTGATGGATGAGGCCAGCCGAGCCAACAAATCTGCCTGCTGATGACTTTCTCGACTGACCTGTTTGAAGATCCCATTTCTCATTCCTTCGACCAACTTTTTCACCTCCATGAGGTAAGTTATCATATTGGGCTCCTTTGCTTGGAACTCATCGTTCAACTGCTGAACAACTAGTTACGAATCACTT
Organism: Zanthoxylum bungeanum; assembly: GCA_019454045.1. Classification (NCBI taxonomy): domain Eukaryota; kingdom Viridiplantae; phylum Streptophyta; class Magnoliopsida; order Sapindales; family Rutaceae; genus Zanthoxylum; species Zanthoxylum bungeanum. The sequence continues at coordinate 91,020 of SKCR01031873.1, forward strand.
TTTACCGTTACATCTCTTACCCCAACTACCTCACAAAGCCTTAACCCAGCCAAGATCATTTCATACTCGGCCTCATTATTAGTTGCCTCAAACGCAAACCTTAGTGCATAATTTAGCTCATCACATTCTTCATTGCTGAGGATGACACCAGCCTTGCACCATTGTGAGCTAACCGACCCATCAACAAACAGTTCCTATTTCTATTCCCTAATCATCATGACTTGAGGCCTAGTAAATTCTGCTACAAAGTCTGCCAGAGCTTGTCCCTTGATTGACACTCGAGATAGGTAAGATATATCATATTCGTTAAGCTCTACTGACCATTTTACAAGTCTGCCCGAGGTAAAAGGTCTATGTAGTGTTTGTCTAAGTGGGTGGTTGGTATATACCTCGATGGGACGAACTCAGAAGTATGGACACAACTTTCTTAATGCAGTAACTAAGGACCGGGCCATCAGCTCATGAGCTGGGTACCGGGTTTCCACATCTAATAAAGCCTTGCTAGAATAATATATTGCCCTTCGAATTTTATCTATGTCATGTACTAGCACCGAACTTATAGCATGTTCTAAAATAGCTAAATACATAAATAACATCTCACTCAAAATTGGCTTGGCCAGAAGTGGAGGTCAGGTTATGTACCATTTAAAATTTTGAAATGCATTCTCGCACTCGTTCGTCCATTCAACTTCATTTTTTACCTTCTTGATCAACAGGAAGAAGACATGGCATTTTTCTGTGGCTTTAAAAATAAACTAGTTGAGTGTTGCTTCCCGATCGGTTAAGCTTTGCACCTCATTCACTGTTCTCGATGAATTTAGATTTAGCACCACCCTGATCTTCTGAGGGTTGGCTTTAATGTCCCATGCGATGATCATGTACGCCAAAATTTTTCTGAAGATACTCCGAAGGAATATTTTTCTAATTTTAGCTCATCTAATACTTCCTAAAGAGTTTAGAAGTTTCTCCGAGGTCCGTTAAATGGTACTCAGGCATTATGGTGATCGTTATCATGTCATCGACATAGACTTACATTGTTTTACTGATGATGGGCTTAAAGACCCGATTTACCAATCTCTGATATATAGCCTCGACATTCTTCAACCCATATTGCATCACCTTGTAGCAATACAGCCAATGGTCTGTGATGAAGGATGTATTTTTTCATCCTTAGGACCATTTTGATCTGATTTTATCCCGAGAATGCATCCATAAAACTTAGAAAGTGGAAAGTCATCATTTGGGCAGTCATTGTTTAAATAAGAGAAATCTACATACATTGTCCACTTGTAATTGACTTTTTTTTAAGCAAGACCACAATTGATACCCACTCCGGGTATTTGACCTCTAGGATGAACCCGACCTTCACCAAATTTTCTACCCCTACGTGGATGGCCTCATACTGTTCCTCGTTGAAGGTTATTCTCTTCTGCATTACTGCCTTATGAGCTCGATCGATTGATAGGCGATGATTGATGACCCGAGGATCTATTCCAGGCATATCCTTGTGACTCCATGTAAAGACATCTGGATATTCCCTCAATAAGTCCAACAACTTCATCTTCATATATTTTTCCAACCCGACCCAGACCTTGATTGCCTTCTCCGAACCAAAAAGCTCCATCAACTCAATCTCTTCTCCTGCTCATCCATACTGAGTGGCGTCTTCAGGTCAGGGATCGGTTGACTCCACTTTGGCTGCTTCCTCTTCTCTCTCATTCCTTTTCTGCCCTGCGAGATCATCAATACACATGGTCTCATTTGACAAGGCTGAAAAATAGCTTCTCGCCACTTTCTGACTTCCGCTAACAATCAAAACCCCATCCCTAGTCGGGAAATTCAATTTCAGGCAATAGTTTGATATAACTGCCCATGATTTCATCATGAAGGGCATGTTGGGATATATACCCTAGAGCTTCATGTAATGTAAACAGTTTTATAAGTTATGAAATAAAATAATGCACTATCATTTATCAAAGTGTTTGTTTAAATTTCGCATATTGTAAATTATCTTGATTACCCTAGATTACACATGTACCTTCAGACTTAGTGTATGAGTGTCATACATAAGAGGATTTATGCCTGAAGTTGGTAATCTAAAATATTCCATAGAGAGTAAACAAAGCGGGTAATTTGTTTGCGATTTATCTATAGTTGTGGTCCATTCTATAATTATATGGCGACCTTGATCCGGGATCGTCCATGTGGAGACAAGAGAATGAAGGCACCTTGTATGATGTGATCATATAGGATTGGACCCAGATATAAATGACTTTCTTATAATATCCATTAAATAAAGAAACTCATTTCGATCTACTAGATGGTCATATATGGATTGATCTTAATCCTGAGTGTACTACGAACTCCTGCATGGTAGTTTGATTTACAAAGGTGAGGTTGGTATAGAAGTCTCGACCAATAGCTATATACTTTGGGGGCATGGTCTGGTGTGTAGCTGGGGACGTTTTACATAGACATAGAGTTCACTCATTCTTGCGAGAAGTAGATGAGTATCTTCTTTAAGAGTTAATTCGGTACTTGAACGGTTAGAGCGTCCAAGTCTTTCTATTGCGAATAAAAAGATTAAAATTCATAATGGTTATGAATAAATCGTTCATTAGAGAATCCAAGGTACTTAAGGTAAAAATAATTAGAGGGGTATAATGTGGGGACACAGGAACTGGGCGACGCATGCTGTCCCGGGCTCGCGGCCCGGTTGGGAGTACGAAGTAGCCCGTGGGGGACTAAACCGGAGAATAATGGAGTCGCCACCCGGTGTGAACCGGGAAAATGAGATTTAAGGCCGCACTCACCCCTCGCAAGGGAAGACCTTAAACCGTTGGGTTCGGAATGGTCCCTTACTCATGCCACTTGTAATGAAATGATTTATCTAATAATTTAATCAGGCTTAAGTAACACTTATTTCTAAGAATATCATGCTTCTAAATTCACATACATACATCAACAAGTTCATCTAAACTTATATGTAACACATATTCGAATTTGCATACAGCCTATTTGCATGTAATCTATGTCTCAATTTGCATACATAAGGATTATCATACGGCAAGCATACAAGTTAATGAACGCATTGGTAGACACAGAAGCGCAAACAAATAGCGTTCTTACTAGCATGCATATTAAGAAAAGATATTTAAGCGCATAACGGAAATAGACAACTAGAGAGGTAATACAAATGCATAACGTAAAAAAAGGTAACTATGTACTAAGATGGACATGTCGTAATGTGATGCAAGAGGATCTGTTTACCGTGGGCGTTCGTGCAGCGTTCGTATACGCGTTCGAACGGTAAATAGAAGGTTCTCATTCGAGTACCGTTCGTAAACGCGTTCGAACAGAAATGAAACAGAATACTCACGTTCGTATGGCGTTTGTGAACGTGTTCGAACGGAAATGAAACAGAATACTCACGTTCGTATGGCATTCGTTAACGCGTTCGAACAGAAATGAAATAGAATGCTCACGTTTGTATGGCGTTCGTGAACGTGTTCGAACAGAGATGGGACCTGATGCATGATAAGGCAAAAATGCATGCGCGTTCGAGTTGCGTTCGTAAACGCGTTCGAACGGGAACAGACCTGATGCATGAAATGGGACGCAATACATAAATGGCAAATAGTACAATGCGAGGCGCGATGAAGCATCGTGGTAAAGGATTTTAACCTCTTCAATTAGAGGACATCTCATCGCACTTACTAAGCCCATGCGCTCGATCGCATCATGCATACAAACATAAAGACAATCATATCAAACTAAGTATTCCCGATTGAACACATCTTACATCCAACCGAACACACATCAACCGGCGCGGCAAAGCATCGTGGTAAAGGGCTTTAACCCCTCCCCATATGGGATCTTTCATTCCACTTACTAAGCCCATGCGCTTGATTGAACCATGCATAAAAACATAAAGATAATCATATCAAACTAAGTATGCCCGATTGAACACATCTTACATCCAACCGAACACACATCAACCGGCGCGGCAAAGCATCGTGGTAAAGGGCTTTAACCCCTCCCCATAGGGGATCTTTCATTCCACTTACTAAGCCCATGCGCTTGATTGAACCATGCATAAATAAGCAACATGCAGAATTCAAGTGACGAAAAATAAATAAACCAAAGCAACACAAAACAAAAGAGGGTGCCGTTTACTCAAACGGTACGTGGAGTTGTATCCCAAGTACAGACCGCACTACCGTCCATTCGGATTCGGCTACGGAATTTACGTCTGGGTTTCCATCCTATATACCACAAGAGACGACACTCTTCCATTCATCCAATACCCACAACACGCATCATACACAAACAAGATTTAACAAATAAGTAAAATACAATCAAAATAAATAACAAAAATCAAATAAAGATGAGTGTGAAAAGTACCCTCAGGTCTAACCTTTTAAATCACCTCTCGGATGTACGGCACACGTTCGTCGGAAGGGTGGATGCTCCGTAACTCTTTCGGTTCACTGGTTCACTGCGCTCGTTCGTTGTCTCACTGTTTGGAGTCGTCGTTCTCCGTCTTTTGCTGCTGCTTTTGACTCCGATTTGCTACTGTTCGGCCTCTGTTTTGCTACTCACTGTTCAGGTCACCTGTTTTGACGTTTCAACGGACTGTTCCAAGTTTTTGTGTGGGTTCTTAGTGTAGTTTTGTGTGATTATTTTAAGGATTATGAATGCAGTTTTTATGTTATTACTTTAAGGTTTTTAGGGACTGGTTTGGGTGTTTTTGGGCTGTATTTGCGTGTCCTAAGGCTGTGGTATGGGGCTGTGTATTCGGCTATGGAGGGACTTGGAGGAGGGGTGGTTGTTTCGGTTGTTGAAGGAGGTATATTTTTCGGTGATGTGTGGAGGCTTAGGGGGCTGCTATTTTCGGTTATGGAGTGGAGGAGATTTGTGAGGTTTATGGACGTGTAGGGCTGATCGGTTTGTGAATGTGCTTTTAATGTGAAGGCTTGGGGTTATTTTCTTTTCTCTTGTGATTTGTGTGAGTTGTGTGTATATTATGTGTATGAGCTAGGGGAGTGCATGTCTTGGTTAGGGGTTGTTTATATAGAGAAGGGCTAGGGCTCCACCTTGTCTCACAAGGAAGGGATTTTGGCATTAAAATGAGGATTTGATTTGGTGTTGAGCAAGGAAAGTCAAAGATTGAGGGGGGACAAATCTTGGCTAGATTAGGAAGTCAATATCTTTAATTTGTGTTGATTAGGCATACAATATTTTAAGTTAGGAATAATATATTTTTAATTGGGAATATAATTGGTTGATTGATTTTAATTAGGCATGACATCTTTTTTTAATTTGGTATGTGATTTTTAGATTTGTTTTGATTTCACCATGTGTCAAATATGTGTTTTAATTGGGCTTGGGGTGTGGGCCAAGGCTTGGGCGAATTGGGCTTAATGTGAGGCTAGCAGAAAAACCAGAATTACCGACAACGTTCGAACGCCTCCTCGAACGCGACACGAACGCCCGCAATCTGTTTGCCGTTCGAACGCATACACGAATGCAGCACGAACGAAAACAATGAACCTTGTTTATTCTGAATTTCCCCTTCCGATGTCCGTTTTCCGTGACCTCCGTGACTTAAAAGGTAATGTCTCCAAAATGAGACTCATCATAGGGACTTATGTGTAAAAATGCAGTGCCTACAGTCGCCCCCACTTTGATGGGACTTGTGTAATGTGTAACAGTGACAATCCTATCAAAGTTATGCAATGCATTTTCACTTACCTGGCTCGCCAGCTGCCACTTGACTTACCATGTGTTGAGTTGAGTTGGGTTGATTTGGGTGGTGAGGTGCTACGACCTCTGGTTCATTCCCGAACCGTGCTGTGATGTGGTCCATTCCCGAACCGTTACCGTAAGGTGGTCCATTCCCGAACCGTTACTATGGGTTGGTCCATTCCCGAACCGTTACTGTGAGGTGTTCATTACCGAACTGTTACCGTGAGGTGGTCCATTCCCGAACCGTTACTGTGAGGTGTCCATTCCCGAACTGTTACTGTGAGGTGGTCCATTCTCGAACCGTTACTGTGAGGTGTCCATTCCTGAACTGTTACTGTAAGGTGGTCCATTCCCGAACCGTTACTGTGAGATGTCCATTCCCGAACTGTTGCTGTGAGGTGGTCCATTCCCGAACCGTTACTGTGAGTTGGTCCATTCCCGAACCGTTACTGTGAGGTGGTTCGTTCCCGAACCGTGCTTCCATTCTTGGAGTGCCATTCCCGGCTTGTTCATTCCTAAACTATATTTCCATTCCTGGAGTGCCATTCCTGGCTTGTTCATTCCTGAACTGTGTTTCCATTCTTGGAGTGCCATTCCCGGCTTGTTCATTCTTGAACTATGCTTCATTCTGGGATTGCCATTCTCGGCTTGTGATGCAATGGGTCTCAACCCTAGGACTCATCCCCAAAACTGATGCTGAAGTGGGCCTCGGCCCTAACTGCTACTGATATGGGCCTCGCCCCCAGACTGATACTGATGTGGGCCTCGACCCTCGGGATTCATCCCAAACTGATACTCAAGTGGGCCTCGACCTTCGGGATTCATCCCCAAACTGATACTGATGCTGATATGGGTGTCGGCCCTAACTATTGATATGGGCCTCGCCCTCAGACTGATACTGATATGGGCCTCGCCCCCCCAGACTGATACTACTGATATGGGCCTCGCCCATGTGATTTATTCCTGAAGACTGTTGACATTATACTGAAACTGCTTCTGGTTGGCTTGCATTCGGCGCTTTCTTTTTTTCCTTTGAAACCTGTTATTACAAAACAGAACAAACACGAAAGGATGCAAAATGCGTTATGTGTATGCATGCATTAATGTTCCTATCCCGTTGGGTTAGGTCTTCCGTCAATTCTCTTGGTGACTGTTTAGCATTCTCTTCTTCAGACAAGCTACTTCTTCAATCTGTCTACGTTGATCGGCTCGGTGAACTAATTCCCTTCCAAGTCTGATATTTTCACTGCCTCTATTTCCCAATTTCTGAATGTCTATCTTATCTTTTCTGTTTGCTTATTTCGAAGGTTCCCCGTGTTCATCATTGGATTCCATAGTACCAAGGTTGAATACTTTTCTCAAATATACTCATATTGCAGAAGAGTTTCAGCGAAATGAACGTCTTTATTATTGTTGAGGAAAAGAGTTCGAACAAGTAACAAAATCAATGTCTTTTAAAAAAATTGGATCAAATAGACTAGGAGGAACATCTCCATCATCTGCAGCACTGCCTTCTTCCTCGGCCTATGGTTCTTCACTGTCATCCATGTAAGAAGCTTGATGGTTGAGGGTTTCTTTTCATGGGTTGGGTATTTTATGGGAATCTATGAGATCTTGAATTTCATGCCTGAGGCGGGTGCAGTTGTCGGTGTCATGGCCATGTAGCTGGTGGAAGTGACAATAAAGGTTCACATTTATGTGTGGTGGTGGGGGGTGCGGAAGTGGCTTGCCTTCTAAGGGTTTCAAGATTCCTTGTCCCTGTAACTTTTCAAATACCTTCGACAAAGGTCTACCAAGGTTGGAGAATTGCCGGTTCTTGATGGCAGCAACCTCGACAGTAGTGGGCTTAGTCTCAGAATGCCCCCCAAAAGTCCGCCTATTCTGGCCATAGAACTTTCTGTTTTCAGCCTCCTCTTCCTCAATATCCATGACAGTTTCCCTCAACTGTCGAAAATCAGAAATCATCGAAGTCATCCTCCTCAGCTTACCATAAATAGAGGGCTTGGTGCCCTGGATAATCATCTTAATTTGGTCTTTCTCTGAAGGCCGAGTCTGCATTTTCAAAAGCTGGCTTCTCCAGCGATCCACATACTCTTTGAAACTTTCCTCTGGCTTCTGCTTAGTGTTCTCCAAATCACGGAGTGACAAGTCAATCTCTAAGTCTGTAACATACTGCTTCAGAAAAGCATCAGCTAGTTCCTTCCAATCTTCCTTAACCTTCTTTTTAAGGCTATGATACCAAACCACAGGTGCCCCCTCGAGTGACATCCCAAACATCTTTTGGACTTGGCGCTGTGATAGGCCCACTGAACTCATGACTGAGACATATTGCTGCAGATGGACTCTCGGGTCTCCATTCCCATTAAACTTGGCCATGTCGGGCATTTTAAACTGAGTTGGCAGCTGTTCTCCGAAGGTCATTGCCTCATAATCTAGCAAATCCTCGTTCTTACCCCTCATTTTGCGGGTAACTGTTTCAACCTGATCGCGAAGCTTCTGAAATTCTGCCTGAGACCCAATCACCCTGCCTGTTGCATATTCTGCCATGTCATCATCAAAAGTGGGGACGTCATCCCCCAACCCATTCGAAGGCTCCTCACGCCTCACATTCTCAGAATTTCCCCCAACACGGGGCACAACCATATTTGTTATGGCAGTAGTCAAGGCTTGCAACTGTTCAATAATCTTGGCGAAACCATTTTCCAACTGATCTATCCGGGATACCTCAATATCTGATTCACTCATGTCTGTTCTCAGTATTTTGGTGAGTCTTCCCTTTTTTCTAACCCAACGGGAATCTATGATGGCTTTCAGAGCACAAGGGTTAACATGATGTATGTATGCATGGGGTGCATGAGATGCATGTAACATATAGAACATACTAAATCAATTAAAATTTTTAAATAAATAGGCCCATTATCATTTTAGAAGCTTTTGGGCTAACTGTCATAGGAATGAACTCGTCCCAGTTTAAATGGCCCAACGAGTTCACATCTCATGACAAATGGTCCAAATGGATCCAAACGATGATGTTCCCAAGCACAAGCATAAAAGATAATGCAAACATAAAGTAATAATTTCTACGGAATGGCCCATCAACATTTCAGAAGCTTTGGGCCCAATGGTCATAAGGTACGAACTCGCCCCAGTTTAAATGGCCCAGCAAGTCCGCATTTCTGACAATGGTCCAACTGCATCCAAATGAGGATGGTCCACTAGCACATACTCAAGGAAATAATTGTTACTTTAACCATACAAACCCGGTCTATGGGTGGGTTCACAAGAGTATAGACAAGGCTCTCACCGGCGAAGGATGGCCCACAACTAGGTCTCCCCAATCAAGGGTCCGAGCGACCAAGTGAGCGCACCCCTTTTTATACACTAAGGTACGTGCCAATGAGCTATGGTGTGTGACGGACTGTCAAATGGATTTCCCGTTGTAGATTCCCCAGAGGGAAGGTGGAGCGAGGCTCACTTAAATACCCAAGCCTCTTAGGCTCTAATCGCTTGGTGTCAGGAATAAACAACGAGTCCTCCAAATTAGTCCATCACAATAGGCTACGAGTAGATGGCTATCTAGGTGCCTTCACAGCTTTTCCTTCTAGAAAGGTAGTGAATGAAGGAAGACACCAAACCATTACCTAGCCTCAAAATGCCTTTGATTAAACCCTCACTTTATCCACTATAGACACGGTCAATTAAAACATAAATCCAAACATCACAAGACAATATTTCAGGGCCGATTCTCTATCCCCAGTGGATTCGCCAAACTGTGGGGACACAGGAACTGGGCGACGCATGCTGTCGCGGGCTCGCGGCCCGGTTGGGAGTACGGAGTAGCCCGTGGGGGACTAAACCGGAGAATAATGGAGTCGCCACCCGATGTGAACCGGGAAAATGAGATTTAAGGCCGCACTCACCCCTCGCAAGGGAAGACCTTAAACCATTGGGATCGGAATGGTCCCTTACTCATGCCACTTGTAATGAAAAGATTTGTTTAATGATTTAATCAGGCTTAAGTAACACTTATTTCTAAGAATATCATGCTTCTAAATTCACATACATACATCAACAAGTTCATCTAAACTTATATGTAACACATATTCGAATTTGCATACAGCCTATTTGCATGTAATCTATGTCTCAATTTGCATACATAAGGATTATCATACGGCAAGCATACAAGTTAATGAACGCATTGGTGGACACAGAAGCGCAAACAAATAGCGTTCTTACTAGCATGCATATTAAGAAAAGATATATTTAAGCGCATAACGGAAATAGACAACTAGAGAGGTAAAACAAATGCATAACGTAAAAAAAGGTAACTATGTGCTAAGATGGACATGTCGTAATGTGATGCAAGAGGATCTGTTTACCGTGGGCGTTCGTGCAGCGTTCGTATACGCGTTCGAATGGTAAACAGAAGGTTCTCGTTCGAGTAGCGTTCGTAAACGCGTTCGAACGGAAATAAAACAGAATGCTCACGTTCGTATGGCGTTTGTGAATGCGTTCGAATGGAAATGAAACAGAATACTCACGTTTGTATGGCGTTCGTTAACGCATTCGAACAGAAATGAAACAGAATGCTCACGTTCGTATGGCGTTCGTGAACGCGTTCGAACAGAGATGAGACCTGATGCATGATAAGGCAAAAATGCATGCGCGTTCGAGTTGCGTTCGTAAACGAGTTCGAACGGGAACAGACCTGATGCATGAAATGGGACGCAATACATAAATGGAAAATAGTACAATGCGAGGCGCGGCGAAGCATCGTGGTAAAGGATTTTAACCTCTTCAATTAGAGGACCTCTCATCGCACTTACTAAGCCCATGCGCTCGATCGCATCATGCATACAAACATAAAGACAATCATATCAAACTAAGTATGCCCGATTGAACACATCTTACATCCAACCGAACACACATCAACCGGCGCGGCAAAGCATCGTGGTAAAGGGCTTTAACCCCTCCCCATAGGGGATCTTTCATTCCACTTACTAAGCCCATGCGCTTGATTGAACCATGCATAAAAACATAAAGACAATCATATCAAACTAAGTATGCCCGATTGAACACATCTTACATCCAACCGAACACACATCAACCGGCGCGGCAAAGCATCGTGGTAAAGGGCTTTAACCCCTCCCCATAGGGGATCTTTCATTCCACTTACTAAGCCCATGCGCTTGATTGAACCATGCATAAATAAGCAACATGCAGAATTCAAGTGACGAAAAATAAATAAACCAAAGCAACACAAAACAAAATAGGGTGCCGTTTACTCAAACGGTACGTGGAGTTGTATCCCAAGTACAGACCGCACTACCGTCCATTCGGATTCGGCTACGGAATTTACGTTTGGGTTTCCATCCTATATACCACAAGAGACGACACTCTTCCATTCATCCAATACCCATAACACGCATCATACACAAACAATATTTAACAAATAAGTAAAATACAATCAAAATAAATAACAAAAATAAAATAAAGATGAGTGTGAAAAGTACCATCAGGTCTAACCTTTTAAATCACCTCTCAGATGTACGGCACACGGTCGTCGGAAGGGTGGATGCTCTGTAACTCTTTCGGTTCACTGGTTCACTGCTCTCGTTCGTTGTCTCACTGTTTGGAGTCGTCGTTCTCCATCTTTTGCTGCTGCTTTTGACTCCGATTTGCTACTGTTCGGCCTCTGTTTTGCTGTTCACTGTTCAGGTCACCTGTTTTGACGTTTCAACGGACTGTTCCAAGTTTTTGTGTGGGTTCTTAGTGCAGTTTTGTGTGATTATTTTAAGGATTATGAATGCAGTTTTTATGTTATTACTTTAAGGTTTTTAGGAACTGTTTTGGGTGTTTTTGGGCTGTATTTGCGTGTCCTAAGGCTGTGGTATGGGGCTGTGTATTCGGCTATGGAGGGACTTGGAGGAGGGGTGGTTGTTTCGGTTGTTGAAGGAGGTATATTTTTCGGTGATGTGTGGAGGCTTAGGGGGCTGCTATTTTCGGTTATGGAGTGGAGGAGATTTGTGAGGTTTATGGACGTGTAGGGCTGATCGGTTTGTGAAGGTGCTTTTAATGTGAAGGCTTGGGGTTATTTTCTTTTCTCTTGTGATTTGTGTGAGTTGTGTGTATATTGTGTGTATTAGCTAGGGGAGGGCATGTCTTGGTTAGGGGTTGTTTATATAGAGAAGGGCTAGGGCTCCACCTTGTCTCACAAGGAAGGGATTTGGCATTAAAATGAGGATTTGATTTGGTGTTGAGCAAGGAAAGTCAAAGATTGAGGGGGGACAAATCTTGGCTAGATTAGGAAGTCAATATCTTTAATTTGTGTTGATTAGGCATACAATATTTTAAGTTAGGATAATATATTTTTAATTGGGAATATAATTGGTTGATTGATTTTAATTAGGCATGACATCTTTTTTTAATTTGGTATGTGATTTTTAGATTTGTTTTGATTTCACCATGTGTCAAATATGTGTTTTAAGTGGGCTTGGGCGTGTGGGCCAAGGCTTGGGCGAATTGGGCTTAATGTGAGGCTAGCAGCAAAACCAGAATTACCGACACCGTTCGAACGCCTCCTCGAAAGCGACACGAACGCCCGCAATCTGTTTGCCGTTCGAACGCATACACGAACGCAGCACGAACGAAAACAGTGAACCTTGTTTATTCTGAATTTCCCCTTCCGATGTCCGTTTTCCGTGACCTCCGTGACTTAAAAGGTAGTGTCTCCAAAATGAGACTCATCATAAGGACTTATGTGTAAAAATGCAGTGCCTACATATAACATACATTATGACCCGACTCTAATTACGAGATACTCGTGAAGGGTTAATCTATATATAGTGACTATATTGTTGGACACCGACTTGGTTCAGTATAATATACCATATGCGGTAACGAGAGTGCAGCTTCGGGTTTTTAGTGGAATAACCCGGAGTTAATAATTCAGAATATTTAATTAAGAGCTTAATTAATATTTCGAGATTATTGGAGCTCGGAACCGTAGGTCTATTTGGTCTCGTGCTAGTTCAATATACTGTAGCATATTTAATATAATTGGATAGTCCAATTATATACTCACATATGTATAAATATTATTAATATGATTAATAATATTTTGTCACACTTGAAACTATATATCAAAAGTTAATATATGATTTTAATAATTATATGATAATTATTGAATGCATAATATTAAATTATATATGATATAATTTAATAAAGCCAAATTTGGAATATCCAAATCTTGGGTTTTGGAAACCCTTAGTGAGTTATGCTAGGTTGCAAATTCTTGCATTAAATTTGGAAAACTCTTGGAGAGTTATGCTAGGTTGCATAACTCTTGGTTTTAATTTGGAAGTTACAAATTTTAAGGGCATCAACCTTTTTGTTTTTTGTAACATCTTTTCCATTATGGTAATTGAATTAGATGTTACAAAATTAATAAAAAAAAATATATGCATTGGCCAAATATTAGCAAAGGTGGAAGGGGAAAGGGTTTTTGTTTTTGAAAATAAAATAACCCTAAGTATAAGAAGAAAAATGTGTTTTTTTTTTCTTTTTTGAATAGACTTTTAATTTTACCCTAGCCACTATCTTCTTCTTCAAACCCTCTCAAGTGTTGAGAAAATAAAAAAGGAAGAACAAGAATAAGAATAAATAAAAATTTTAAGTGACATTATTCTCTAAATTGTTTAGGGATTAATTTTGTAAGTCTAGCCACACTAGTATCTGTTGGTAACGAGATATAGCTCGGAAGACTTTGTGGTGTTGAACCAAAACTCATTCTCTCCATCTCTTATTGTCTCACGAAAGTGAGCATATTTTTGCTCACTGCCGCTACTTGCTAGGGTGTTTCGGGGATCGGTTTTGTCTCGTATTAATTCGGAATGTTTGGGAAACACATAGGCATCTTTTGGGATTGTGTTGGGGCTGTTTGTCTTTAAAAAATCAGACCTGAATATATCACTGCAATTCATGCCAATTTGGGGCTGCATTGGGTGTGAGTTGGGAGTTATTTATGTTCAAAACAGTCTGGTATTTGCAGTGCTATTTGGGGACCGTTCCAGGGCTGTTATGGGGCTGAAATTTTGTTCAAAATAGTAGCAAAACTTCAGTGGTACTGCTGGTCATATTCGGCCATCTAGTGGAAAGGGCAGAAAAAGTATTCAAGTTCGATCCGTGTGCCTAACGTGTTTCCGCAGCACTAGGAAAGTGGTTCATACAATTGGCATCGAGAGCAAGGTTGAAAAGTGTTCTTAACCCTTCTCTTTTTCATTTAAAGTTACTGTTTTTATATATTTATATAAGTTATAAATATTGATATGCATGTTTAGATGAGTAGGCACAAAATAATATTCATGTGATGAATGATTATTGTTTTTCATGTGATGAATGGATATTGCATTGGTCGTAAATTTTTCCGACTCTTATTTTTATGTTGGTTTTTATTTTGGGATGTAAGGCCATAAGTTCATTGTTTACAACTGTTTTATTTTTATTTTCCAATGTAAAATTTCAATTGTTGAAATTTGGAACACCGAAGTCGCAAAAAGAGCCAACACCACCTTGGAGCGTGATTTGAAGACCAAGGGATGCCTTGGGAATTTTTGTACTAATTAGATTAGTATAGGAAAAATAAGAGCCCGGTCAATGCCAAATACTTATTATGTTATGTGTATGTTTCAATTCGAAATGTTTGAATAACATGTCATATAGTTTAGGGTGTCTACTCTTGCATTTCACATGCCATAACATTCTTTAGATGCATTATCATTATAGACATGAAATATAATTTTATGTGATTTAAAATGTTCAAATTAGAATATGATATGCATGGAAAAATAATTAATTGGATTAATTGGTTTTAAGGTTTAAAATTTGAATTCTAATATATTGGGTTTAATAAGTGCATAATAAATTCCATTGGTATATAGGAAGGAAACCCGGACATAAATTCCATAGCCGAATTCGAATGGACGGTAATGTGGTCTGCACTCGGGATACAATTCCACGTACCATTGGATTTTATAACGCACAAGATTAATTAAATAGTTTAATATAAATTTTGACCATTTTAAGATTCTAAAATTTTAAACCAATTAGTGTTCTAGTATTTTAAGAGTTAAAATATAATAGGTCATTAATTCCATTCTAATTAAATTAGTTTAATTGAGTAATACTATTAGTAGAGACTAATGGAAATTAGTGATACAAATTTTAAGAGTTAAAATTGGTTAGGTCACTAATGGTGTACTAGTGTAAATAAGAATTATGATTTAGCCGCCATAAATTTTTTCACACTAGTTAAATTAAAATATCAGATATTTTATAAATAGAAACCTTAAACTCTAAATAGTGAGTGGGAGAGGGATATACGACAGTATATACCGCGATCTCCGTTGTTAGTCCGTAAATATGAGATTCAAAAGGCGCCTCTAGACGGCTTTGTTTTCGTCCCCCTACGGATGGTGTCCATTTTGGGTCAATATCAGGTTTGGATTCCGATAGGATAGTGATTCTAGATGTATCTGGTGAACTGACCTACCCTACGTCAGTACTTCACTAGTTAAGTCCAAGGGTCCCGAAATGATGGGTTACACTCACAAAGGAATGATTAACTGTTAATCTAAATTCCTTGATCGAATCAAATGTTAGTTGGTTAATATAGGAATAAGAGTTATTTCCGCATATATTAATCAATTGAGAATGTCTCGATCTATCATGTAAATACTTGACCTACCATACAACGAAACTTATTTATGTGATGATAGATTTTCGTGGCATAGTAATTCTCTTAGGTTTCTAATTCGTTATTCATGGTTCATGCATCATGTTTAATTTTATGCCAAAATTATTAGAGAATTTTAATATGCGATGAATGAATGTTAAATGCATGTTTATTTTATTTTTTCAGCCATGGTTTCTCTGATTATTTCCATACTCTCAAATGATAAATTAACGGGAGAAAATTATGTTAAGTGGAAAAGTAACATGAACCCTATCCTGGTCTGCGAAGACCTAAAGTTTGTCCTGATGGAGGAGTGTCCTCCAGAGCCGGCCAGAAATGCTGGCCAAGCTGTGCGCGATGCCTACCAAAAATGGATCACAGCTAATGAGAAAGCTCGCTGCTACTTGCTAGCAGGGATGTCCGAGGTTCTTGCTGCAAAGCATGAACCTATGGCTTCAGCATCTCAGATGATGGAGTCATTGCAAAGCATGTTCAGGCATCCATCGGAACGTCAACGTCATGAGGCTACGGTATTAGCGATGATTGCAAGGATAAAGGATGGGACATCAGTCCGAGAGCACGTCTTGAGGATGATGACCTATCTCAATACTGCTGAAACCCATGTAACTCGTATTGACGAGCGTAGCCAGGTGACCATGATTATTGAAATTCTTTCGAAGAGTTTCCTGCAGTTTAAAAACAACTATGTTATGAACAAGTTAACTTTTACTTTAACCCAGCTGCTTAATGATCTCACCCACTACGAATCCATGCTCGTGGATCTTTGTAAGCCCAGTGCTGAGGAAAATATTACCGAGTCTTCAAAATATGCAAAGATAAAGAAGAATAGCACTGGGAAGGCTAAGACTAAGCCCATGAAGAAGAAGAAGAAGAATAAAAGCTCCAAGGATGTCAAGCCCAAGGGAAAATGTTTCCACTACAACAAGAATGGGCATTGGAAAAGGAATTGTCATAAATACATTACTGAGATGAAGGAGAAAAAGGCTACAGGTAAATATGATTTACTTGTTATTGAATCTCTATTAGTGGAGGATGTTAAATCCGCTTGGATTGTTGATTTTGAAGCCTCTAACCATGTTTGTTCTTCTTTGCAGCTACTTGACTCATGAAGGGACCTTGCTGAATGTGACTACACCATGAGGGTCAGGACAGGGGATGCCGTTTCAGCAAGAGCAGTGGGAATTTCCAGTTTAGATTTTACGAATAATAGGTATTTAAATTTGAACAATGTGTTATTCATTCATGGTTTTCGCAGGAATTTGATTTCTGTTTCTAAACTTTTGGATGATGGTTTTTAAGCTTCTTTTAATAGCAATTTGGTTATTATTGGTAGAAATAGATGAACCATATGCATAGTAAACTCAGAAAATAACTTGTATGTGTTAAGATCGTTAACACATAGGTCACTGCTCAACGTTGAAATATTTAAGGTTGAGAAACCTAAAACTAAACAGCAAAATATTTCTCACGATGAATCATATCTATGGCATCTTAGACTGGTCATATCAGCCTTGACCGGATATATAGATTGATAAAGAACGCAACCTTAAACCAGTTAAAGCTCAGAACTTTACCAGTCTGTGAATCCTGTTTAGAAGGAAAAATGACCAATAGACCTTTTACTGGAAAAGTATAAGAGCCAATCAACCACTTGAGCTTATACATTCGGACATTTGTGGACCAATGAATGTAAGAGCCCGAGGTGGTTATGAATACTTCGTCATATTTATTGACGTTATTCCATATATAGGCATGTTTACCTAATGCAGCACAAGTCAGATACTTTTGAAAAGTTTAAAGAGTATCGTGCTGAGGTTGAGAACCAATTAGGTAAAACAATCAAAACTCTATGATCAGATCATGGAGGGTATGTTTACCTAATGCATATATGAATACTTTGTCACATTTATTGACAATTATTACAGATATGGGTATGTTTACCTAATGCAGCACAAGTCGGATACTTTTAAAAAGTTCAAAGAGTATCGTGCTAAGGTTGAGAACCAATAAGGTAAAGCAATAAAAAATTCTACGATCAGATAATGGAGGAGAATACTTTGACAGAGATTTCGAGGAATTCTTGGTTGAGCATGGGATAGTATCCCAGCTCACAGTGCCTGGAACACCACAGTAAAATGGTGTTGCAGAAAGGAGGAATCAGACCCTACTAGACATGATGATATCTATGTTTAGTTATAGCTCACTACCTAGTTCATTCTGGGGATATGCATTGCAAACTGCAATGCATATCCTTAATGTAGTTCCATCTAAGTTTTTTTCCTAAGACTCCCTTAGAGTTGTGGAGTGGTCGTAAAACTAGTTTATGATATTTCCGCATATAGGGGTGTCCAGCACATGTGCTGAAGAATAAGACTACAAAGTTGGAGCCACGTTCTCATGTCTGCCTATTTATAGGCTATCCTAAGGAGACTACTGGTGGATTCTTCTATAGCCCTGAAGGTAACAACATGTTTGTATCGACAAATGCTACGTTTCTGGAGGAGGACTATATGAGGGAGTTCGAACCTCAAAGTAAAGTGTTACTTGAGGAGTTACTTGCTGGTTCGACCAGCACACCATCGTCAATGACAGTTGACAAATACATAGCACATTCGACATCTGGGAATCAGATGCAAGTTCATTAGAATGATCTATCACCTAGACGTAGTGGGAGGGTTGTACGACAACCTGATCGCTATCTAGGAGTTGGAAAGGCATAAATTTTTGCATCCAGCGATGGTATAGATGATCCATTGACCTATAGTAGAGCAATAGATGATTCTGATAAAGAGGAATGACTCAAAGTCATGAACCTAGAGATGGAGTCTATGTACTCTAACTCAGTCTGGGAACTTGTAGATCAACCTTATGGGGTAAAACCTATAGGTTGCAAGTGGATCTATAAGAGAAAGAGGGGAGCAGATGGAAGGTACAGACCTTCAAGGCTAGGCTAGTGGCCAATGGTTAAACCCAGAAAGAGAGAATTGACTATGAGGAAACTTTCTCGCCAGTAGTCATACTCAAATCCATTCGCACTCTTCTGTCCGTTGCCACATATTATGACTATGAGATTTGTCAAATGGACGTCAAGACTGCTGATCGGTGAAATCACACACGTACCGCAAGCGCACGTATCGCTCAAGTAGTATAAAAATATCGATCCCACGATGACTTAATTTCTATTGTTGTTATTAATTATTGATGCTAAATGTTTACATGTATCTAATTAGAGGAAGAAGAGAATGATCGCTTGTTTGGCTGGTTGAATGTGGATTTGCTAAATAAATAAATAAAGACACATAATAAAATTCATAAAACCCGATAAATAAAACAAAATATTAGGTTAAATGGGCGGGAAATAGTGATTGATGAGTGGTATTTATATCACTATTTCCCACTCATTTAACCTAATATTTTGTATAGTTTCTTGAGTTTTGTGAACGTTTTGATGTGTTTTATTGTTATTTTGCAGATAAATAAAGTTTGGAAAGCTTTGGAAGCAATTTGGGGCCAAAATAGTGAAAAACGACGAAAAAGGGTATTTCGGTAATTTGGCCGCGTCGCGTCGCGACGCGCTATCCACCGGCGTCGTGACGCCTAAAGTGCACAGGTCATGCTAACGTGCGCCGAGGGACACGTGTCAGAATATGAGAAATTGGACTTGCTAACGTGCGTCGGATCTTGCTAACGTGTGCTCACCTTGCTAACGTGCGCCGTGCCACGTGTCATCATCATAGAAGATCAGCTAAAATACGCCGTGTGCCACGTGTCAAAAACATATGGTGTCGACGCTCCGCGTGACACGTGTCACCTTCTCATTGGACCGAATTATTGGCAAATCACATTCTGCCACATGTCAAGCTCTCATTGGACCACTCTCACCGCGTGCCACGTGTCATTATTTGATTGTGCCGACAGAATGCGCGTGGTCAAACCGCGTAGACAAGATACTTGTGTTGGCGTCGCGACGCCAGGCACTTCAGCGTCGCGACGTCAGATGCCGAATTTGCCTATAAATTCAGGCCTTCTTCACTTCATTTGGTGTGCTTTCCTTGGGAGCTTTTCCCTGTTTTTAGAGGATTGCATCTAGTTTTTGTAAATATAAATAATATTTACTTTATGTATTTTAATTTTCAGTAATAATAATAGTTCTTCTTCTCTTTTCTTTTATGTTTTGTAGCTGCTGGGGTAAAAGGTGAAATATTTAATATAATTATCTAGGTAAATCTAACTTAACTATAATTTATAAATTATAATTTAACCGGATTAATTAATGTCAGACTTTATTACCGCCTATATGGTCAGGTTAAATATAAATTACTTTACCGCCTATATGGCTGGTCTTTATGTGACAGATAATTACCGCCTATATGGCTGGTGTAATTGGACTAAATGGATTACCGTCTATATGGCTGGTTTTAAATGTTTAACATTATTAATTCCTGAGAAAGCAGAACATAAAATAATTTATATATTATAATTAGTGAGAGTCATAGATAAGAAATATTAAATGTGGATCCTCTAACCCCAACATTTTATTTTATTCTAGGGAAGTGATGAAACACAATATCCACACACTTAATAATTGATTTTCTTTTTATGAGTAATTCTTTAGTTTTTTTATTGAGTCTTAAGCTTAATGCTTCTTGTTGTCTGATCACCAATAAGATTGATATGGTAAACTTAAAATGAACTAGACATAGGGATTTTAGGTTTCAGCCTTAGATTCAATAGCCCACGATCTTCCTTGAGGATAGATAACCCTTTAATAGATTTCCTTACAGGATAGACATATACCTGTCGGGCGGGGGTAGCCATAATTGGAACTTAATCTTAATGAATCCAGGTAATTTGGTTGACATAGACATATGGTTCAATTGGGTTATACTGAGTATTTGCGTCTGACCATCGACAGAGGCTTTAGCCCACGATCTTCCTTGAGGATAGATAACCCTTTAATAAATTTCCTTACAAGATAGACATATACCTGTCGGGCGAGGGTAGCCATAATTGGAACTTAATCTTAATGAATCCATGTAATTTGGTTGACATAGACATATGGTTCAATTGGGTTATACTGGGTATTTGCGTCTGACCATCGACATAGGCTTTTGCTTAATTTCGTGTTCCAGGTTAGCAAACTGATTTATTACACATAAATAAGAGAATCAATTCATCTTTATAATAATATTGTGTGGAGTCACGACCCTAGATCCTTGAGTCTTTTCTTTTATTTTCCTTAGTATTTTCTTTTGAGTCTGTTTTTATTTTAATTAGCAAATCCACATTCAACCAACCAAAATCAATCAATTCTCTTCTCCCTATAATTAGATACTTGTAAATAAATAGTATCAATAATTAGTAACAATAATAGGAATTAAGTCCTCGTGGGATTGATATTTTTATACTACTTGAACGATACGTACGCTTGCGTTATACGTGTGTGTTTACGCCGGTCAAGTTTTTGGCGCCGTTGTCGGGGACTTATTTTTCTTGAGTTATTAATTTTGAAGCTATTTAATTTACTTGTATCTAATTTTTTTTATTTTTATATGTAATTTTTATTTCTTTCTTTTGTTTTCAGGTGAGCGAAAAATGGAACATTATTGGGAGATTGAGAGATCACGAGCTTTACTAGAAGATACACCCCAAATCTGGGAGCAACAGTCTGGTTTTCTGAGGCCTGTTGTTCAACCCAACAATTATCACTGGATGTCAGAATCAAGCAATACTACATTTGCTCATCAGAACAAAATGGGGAGATGTGTAATTTGTGATGGTAACCACTCGAGCGATCAATGCATATATCATTCAAGGTACGAAAAACCATCATATTTTCCATCTTATCCACCATCTACCTACGATCTTCATCAACAATCAGAACCATCAGAAGAAGATCAGATGATTGACATGCTCAAAGATTGGTTCAAGAAACGAGACGAAGAGTTGGATACGATGCTTCAAACATAGCAGAATCAACTCGAAAGTATTCAGAGACAATCAGAATTCATTCAGAGATTGACAGATCAGACGAGACAATTAACAGAAAACCAGAGCTACATACCTCATGGACCATTTTCTGATGACATTGATGAAGCCTTCGAGTACCAAGCATTTCATGATGACACTTTAGCAGAAGAGGAGGATGAGCAATATCAAGAACCAGATGTATCAGTTCAGGAGACCGAACCGGCAAAGTCTCGATTTGATTTTTATTATTCTGACTCTGACGATGATGAAACTGAGTTGTTTGTACCAACTGCATCAACACTTGAGGATGGAATTATGTATCCTCAAAATGAAGATCTTGGAGCATCTATTGCACAAATGTTTGAAGAAGATCTACCTGAGCCAATCATTTCACCCAGATCAGAGGATGAAGACCTAAAATCTGACATTTCTTTTCATCCTCAGGTTGATAATTTTGAAGCATGCATTTCACAGATGACAGATGAAGAGCTGGATACGGAAATTTTAAAATTCATCTGTGAAGAAAAGGTGGAGCAAGAATTAGAGTAAATGGAGGAGCAAATGACTAACCTTATTGAAGATCCAATGAATTCAGGCGAAACATCACTGTTTTGGGGAGTACAATTTAGAGAGAAATCACCCAAAGGCTTGACATAATGGAACTTCCATTCCTAGTCAAGCACCATACGAGACCTCCTGATTTTATTTCTTTCTTTTCAGGAACCACTGGAGCAATAAAGGTTAAAAAGGTGGCACAAGCACGAAATAAGACAAAAATATTTTTGCCCCTTTACCGTTGGAAGAGACCCTTCAAAAGCAACGCTCACGAGATTGTCTTTAAACGGACATCCAAAACAATGCTGAAACCTCCTTAACAGATGGATTTCAGTCACGTCTGGCTGAAGACGAAAATTTAGCGCTAGCAGGGAGGCAACCCATGCACTTTGTTGTAATTTTTATTTTTATATTTTGTGTATACATGTTGTAGAATTTTTAATTTTGTGTGTTATTTTTGTTGGTGTTTGCAAAGGTCCCAAGATCATAAACAAACATGAAATAAGTGCGAATACAAATCAACGAAGTTACGGAATACTCACATCGATCGGTTGAGCGACGCGGCAAGCAACAAAATGAACTTTCTGCCCTTGTACTGCTCACGGCAGTGAACTGCAACAGCCCACTATTTTTGGCTTTGTGGATCAACTTCGTCAAGCTCCAAGCTTCGTGATTTGATTCCCGGCTCATGGGTGGACTTCCCTATCACCTTCGCATGACTTCTTAGTGTGCTAGCACTCCCGATTTTGCCACAAAATCGCGACTCTAAGCTTCCATTTTCCTCTTGGTTCACGGCAAACAAGTGAAGAAACAGCCCTTTGGGCGTGAATAAGAGGAGAGAAAAGAGAGGAGAGAGTGTTTTTGTTTTTACAAAATGTGTATTAGCTATTTTTTTTTCCAAAAAACAAATAATATATACCATTTCCATTTTTCCAAAAAGTCAAGGCAATAAAGTTTGCCAACCACTCCCATCATTCAATCAATCAATCTCATCAATCAATCAATTGTCACATCACTCAAAGTGACATGTGATTTGACGCTTGATGTGACTTGAATTCGAAATGCGAATGCGCTCGCAAACAATCTCGGGCTCGGGTTCGCTAATTCCAAATTAACGAATTTTCCGTTGCGACGTAATTAAATGATTACGCCTAGCGAAATCACTATTCACATCGTTAACGAATTAATTCTAAATTAATTCGTTCCCCCGAATTAAAATCCAATTTTAATTCCGCGTCGAAATCTAATTTCGTTTAATATATCAAATATATTAATTTATCGATTAATTCCAAATTAATCATTATCTCTCTTTAATTGATATTTTATCCCAGATAAAATATCTCCGCAATTAATCCCAGATTAATTTTGAGTGCGAGTCATACGTCATCGGTGAATCTTCGGGAAGCGGCCCATGAGATCCCCGGATATGTTGGCAGTAAATTCAGTCGTCGGACTATCCGAACACGTAAGTACCTCGTACTACGTTTATACCGATTTACAAGACAAGGTTGGCTTCTAGCAAAGCTCCATGCCTACCCAATTCTCTAGAAATATCCTTACAGGAATAAAGGATCTATATCAGGCGTAGTATATGTAGTATTGCATATGTCGATCCAGTATCAGATGATCATGTGCTAGGCCTGGGGCTGGAATTGTGTATGCCCCGTATGAAGCACATGTCAGAGGTCTGGTAACTAGTCTCTATAATCGGATAAACCTGACCTTGTCATTTTATCCCGATGACTACAGTACTTAAGAGTACTAGTACCGTATCCTACGTGACCATCATCTCCATATGACTGGAGTGACACTTCCGTCTTGACATCACACCCAACACACTACGATTCTCAATATACCCAGCATAGGCGTACACAGAACCTGTTAAAGCCCTGGACGACCGCAACCAAAGTATATTGATTGTCGCAAGTATTAGCGGTGCAAGTCTCAGGTTAAGACCAAATACACCTACCCGCATTTCGGACTTCCATAGACACATAGTCATACTACCAATGGAATTCCGAAGGGGTCTATCCAGAGCGAAGCTGTTTCCCGTACCACCGGTAAAACACAACCTTCTATTACACTTGCATGAGTATCCTATACCTAAATATATGAGAACTATGTCGTTGTGCCCTCACAACGCGCACAAGTGTAATACAAGTCTTTTATGTATTTATCGATGTCCAATCTCGATAATACTCTGACTAGAGATATTTAATGACTTATCATTCGTGGACTGATACTGTCTCATATCATTCTCCGTCCAGGAACAAATCATAGTGACCTCCGATCATTTATATATCTAGGTGATCTAATCACAAATGATAAGAGTGCAATCTCCTTTGTCACATAGTTAATTTGTACAACAACACCATCATCTGTACAAATAGTGACGCTATGGGTCATAATTGTCCAACAATCTCCCACTTGGCCTATAGCCAGTCACTCGAGTGTCTTACACCCGAACTATGTACGGTTGGCTCAAACTGCTGAGAAAATGCTTTCATCAGCGGATTTAGATGATTATCATCTGATGCGATTTATTCAATCATCACATCGCCACGATGTATGATCCGAACGAATTAAATGAATATCGAAGTATTTGTCTGGATCGTTGATGAGACCATTAATTCTTTAGCCTGTGTTGACGCCTAGCTCAGCTGCTAACAGAATTATATCTAATCTAATTAGATTTATTATCGACCCAGAAGGCTTATATTGCTGCCTCAGCTGCAGCAATAACCCGCATTTGTTGTTTATTCGGTAACAATATCTTGCTTGGAAGATTTCCAGCTCACTGTTTCGTTATTCAAACTGTATAGTACCGTTTACGACTTATAGTCGTTTTATCGGTTTGGAAACTTGCTACAGTGATCCCAGTCACTTCAAGTTCTCCATCTCCATAGACTAAGACAGCATCCTTAGTTCTCTAAGATACTAACAGATGTTCTTAACATCAATCCAGTGACTATCACTTGGATTGGCCTGTTTGTGAATCCATATGCTCAAAGCGTATGAGACACCAGGTCGCGTACATTTTTCAATGTACAATTTCTCGGAGAATTTTCTCGAAAGCCAAGCTTTCACCAATTGTTTTTTGGGAATATCATTTCCAAGAAATGATGTATATTATCATTATTTTTATAGGACATTTACTGTCAGTGCGCTCCCACTAATCTCCTTATATACACAAGAATCATTTTCATTTTGAATTAAATCATAAACTATTATGATTACATCAAAACGATAATTCCAAGAACCTTACGCTTGCTTCAATCCAAACATTGATCGAATAACCCACAAACCTTGTTTGCTAGTTTTGGTACGACAAAACCGACATGATGTTGTAAAGATCCTCCAAATGGTTTCCTTTTCAGGAAAGTGATTTTCCCGTTCCAGCTGCCATATTCTCGAATGAATGAAACATGCAGCTAAGCATTATCCAAATGGATTTACCGTGGCAACAGGTAAAAGGTTGAATCGTAATCAACACAATGTTGATAACGATACCTTTCCGCTAAAAGCCTAGCTTTATACGTTGGTATGTTGCCTTCCATGTATGTCTTCCTTGAAAACTATATAACCAGTAGGCACAATGCCTTGCGGTATATCAACTATTGTCCAAACATAGTTGTTATACATGGAATCCATTTCTGATTCATGACACTTCGTCATAATAGGGAGTCGATACCTTGTATCACTTCCTCATACGTAGTCAGTTGGTATACCTTAAAAGATTAACATCTTTACGAGGTGAGATCAGAAACCCATACCCCAGGTTGTTTTCTGACTCTCCTCGACATACGCGGTTCTTGTGTATTCGAAGATTACTGGTAATAGTTTCATCCTTGATGAACTATTTGTGTTCCATTAAGATTCGGTGCCTTGAACAGTATTACTCCGATTTTCATCGAGTTTTAATATCCTCCCACTTACCACTGCATATCGGTATTCCTCTTAGGAAAAACGCATGGTGAGCAACAATCAAATTGTTCTCTGGTGAGATGTATAAGTACTATACTTTTGTATCCCTAGGATAACCTACAATTGGCACTTATCCAATTTGGGTTTTAGTTTGGTATCATCCAAACATATGCCTAGTATACCCAAATATACAGGAATGTGAAACCCGGTTTCATTCATGTTCATATCTAATATGAAGTCTGTCAAACAGATTTTTATGGAACCTTATTCAAAATAAGTTCTTTCACTGTTTAAAGCTTATCCGTTGAAGGAAATGATAGCTCAGAGCGACTCATGATTAACCTTATCATGTCTAACAAAATTCGGTTACTCTGTTCGGACACACCGTCAAATTGACGTGTTCCGTGAGGAGTCCTCGTTGAAAGAATACTATACTCTTTCAAGTATATGAGAAACTTATTGCTTAAGTATTTTCCATTACGGTCTTACCGTGATGGTTTAATACTTTAGCCGATCTTTTGTCTATTTTCGTGTCGAAACTATAAAAGTTTCCGATTTATATTCTTCAAAAGAAACACATAACCATAACGCGATGCCACATCCGTAAAGGTCACGAAATATCCATATCCATATCCACATCTAGCCTAGCTAGACATAGACCCACTTGATTTACTATGAACTAGGGCTAACAGATTGATGGCATTTACACTTTTACCAAGTAAATGTGTTTTAGGCACATTGCCCAATAAACTAGATTCGTAGACTTTATTTGAATAGAATCAAATTAGTACGAGTACCCACTATTCAAAAGTGTGGATATACGATTCTTGTTTAATTGTGTCCCAGACAATAATGCCACAATTAAGTTTCATCTGATCAAATCAGTTTGAGCTGTTTGTTTGTCATGTTTCATACTTTTGAGATTTATTTATATTCAAAATATAAATACTGTTATTCACATCTAATGTCTATATCTCAATATCATCTTTATATAATGAAACACTTCGTGTTCTAGATTATAAAGGTTCACCCGCAATGGGTTAAACACTGATATAGAGATAATGTATCTAGTCAAACTAGTTACATTATAACAGTTTCCAAATTTAGGTACACACCCGAAGGGTAGTTCCTAAACTTAGGTATCTACGGTTAAAACAGCGACTTTCATCTCGTTTCCAATTCGCAGATTAATCTCTATTGAAGTCAGTATCCTGTTCAAAACAGATTTTGAACATCAATACATATATTTTATATACCACACTAAGTATTTAAAATCTAATTTTAATACTAGTAGTGAACATAATCTTGACAAACATATTTGAAGTCAGAGCCTTGCTCGTCTTTAATTCCTTCATGTCTGCTTTGTCCAAACGACAATCACGCTTCCACGATCCCGTTTGCCACATTTAGGCAGACTTTTTGGGATATGTCTTTTATCTTCCCAGAAGATTATAATGATTTTGCCTTTGCCAGTTTCAACTCTCCAGAAGCCTTTGGCCAAGCCTTGGCCTTCTAGAATATCGAAGTAAGGTGCGCCTTGCGCTACTTGCCTTATTGCAAACTTTGACTTTGTCTCCTCGAGAATAGTCATTAACTCTCCAAGAGTTATTATTGCAATTTAGTACTTCTAAAATCTAAGGATAGATTCTTTGAAGATCCTTCAATTTCATTATCATACTTTAAGGATCTAATCCTTAGTTCTGATTCAGAAATTAAGGAGTCTACTGCGACAAGCTTAATGGATTAAGCAATTAAGTTATCATTACATAAATCTTCCAAAGACATAAATCTTCCAAAGATTATGCTCTACTATTGCTTAACTCCGGGCTTAGGCATAATATGTTATTTTATCAAATAAAGTAACTTATTATTTTCTATGACCATCTGAAACTTATTCCCAATTTGAAAATTAAACCATTTAAATATATTTTCCCTAGGATTATGTTTTAAATTTCAATATTTGAATTATATCTTGATTTTAATAGTCTAACTATTTAATCAACGATTTAGGTACTATTGATTATAATGATTACAATAGTCCAACTATTTAATCAACTATAATTTAATAGATCAAATATATTGATTACTATAATCCAATTATAAACCAACTATAAATGAATTATTTGAATATAGTCTTACTATTTATTAAAACAACAATTTAAATATTAGTCTAACTAACATTTAATTTATTGACGAATGATATTTGTTTGAGCGCGTATGGAAAGTAATTAAACGAATATTACAAATTCAATTCTTGCCTCCCACTATTTTTTGGCGAGCCTCTAACCCTCTGTCGAGTACTCGGGAAACCATGTTTCCTAGTGGGCTAGGATCCTGTTAAATATCACACAATCTTGACTTTGGCCAACAAATTGTATGATAATTAACTAGGTAGATCTCTAAGATCAATTGGATCCAATCCAATTCCTAGATCCGGTAGGGGGACATCCAAGTCTGAAACATATATCTCATATATGCCAATACATCCAATGTATTACCTAACCTTTTTCCTCTAAATCAACTAAGCCTTGGCTTTGACACAACAAACTTAGTGATCCCAGTTAAGCGCGACCCATTGACCATGGAAAGCTTCGTAATCAATGTCGATGGACAAGAAGTGATATTGAATTTGGCCAACAAATCACGACTTGGATAAGACACCAATATGTAACAAAGCCTTCGTGATTCAAACACATCCTCGACGGACAAAGGTCTCATCATCATACACCCTTAAACATGCATTCTAAACACATAATAAAGCGCGTATAAATAAATAATAATGATATGCGGATGGATACTTTACACATTGATCCTAGATCAAATCTCTCCCGCTAGCACAAGTATTACTTTCAACTCGTTACACTACACTTCTAAAGAAACCTCATTTACATTGAGGGGAATATGTGAGAAGAGAATACAAAGAATATGAAGTTATAAGGCTGGACACGCAGGTCCAATTAATAAATCAAATGTATTACAACAATTTCTAAAATTACCCCACCCATCTAGTATCCATCTGATATACTTATTCATGCATCGCAACCATGTATTCACACAAGCATGCTATCAATCAATCTAATCAATTAATTAATCTGATAATTAGTGATCATCCAATGTTCAAACAACGATTTGATTTTGCTCGAGTCAAACTCGTTTTTGCGAATAAGTACTCAAAGTACGAATTCTCGAATTAAATTAAACTACATAATTAAATCCAATTCAATTTGTATTTAATACTAATTCGCTATTTAATTCCAAATTAAATACTACACTTTAATAATAAACCTTTTACGACTTAAATTCCAAATTTAATCGTTACGGGTCTCAAAGCCCAATTAACGTCCAACGTCATTTAATTAAAGTCCAATGGGCTTTTAATTAATTTCTTAAGGCGTGGACTTTTGGTCAACTCGGGTCAAACCGAATAACCAAAATCCAATTCGGGAGTAACCCCATAAGCCCAGAAATCAATTTAGGCCCATTAGGCCCAATTAAACTTTAAAGGTCCATTAGTCGCATTTGAGCTTTATGGATGCGGTTTTGGGCCTAATTGGATCCAATCCATTTGGCCTAAACCTAACTTGGTACAACCAAGCCCAATAAGCCCAATAACAACATTCAAAGTCCAATTTCCAAAATTAGGCCCAATTTAATTAAATTACAAAATCCAATTTCACATTTAATTAAACTAAAGTGTATAGCATTATTAATTACCCAATTAACATTTCTAAAACATCAATTAACACAACTAATCATGCTCATTTACATTAAATCATGTCCAACACAGTTTAATCAAAAATCAAACCCAATCATGCTATACAAAGTCTCGGCCAAGGGGAAATTTTGTGTCCAAATTAAATTCAATCCAACATTAAATCAATATCCCCAATTGATTTTCAACTCATCCAATGATCAAAAATCAAAAATTCCAAGACAATTAGGGCATGCTCATTTTCGGCCAAGCCATAAAATTTGGGGAAATTTGTTCCAAACAACATTTCATCAAATTGATCCAATCAATCATCAAATAAAACACATTTAAGCATACTAATTCATCCAATTTCATTATACATGCTCAAAATTAATTTTACCCAAATTTTAAGCCCTAAACATTTTTCATGCTCAACCTTGCTCTGATACCATTGTTGGTGTTTGCTAAGGTCCCAAGATCATAAACAAGCATGAAATAAGTGCGAATACAAATCAACGAAGTTGCGGAATACTCACATCGATCGGTTTGAGCGACGCGGCAAGCAACAAAATGAACTTTCTACCCTTGTCTGCTCACGGCAGTGAACTGCAACAGCCCACTATTTTTTGCTTTGTGGATCAACTTTATCAAGCTCCAAACTTCGTGATTTGATTCCCGGCTCATGGGTGGACTTCCCTATCACCTTCGCATGACTTCGTAGTGTGCTAGCACTCCCGATTTTGTCACAAAATCGCGACTCTAAGCTTCCCTTTTCCTCTTGGTTCACGGCAAACCAGTGAAGAAACAACCATTTGGGCGTGAATAAGAGGAGAGAAAAGAGAGAAGAGAATGTTTTTGTTTTTACAAAATGTGTATTAGCTATTTGTTTTTCCAAAAAACAAATAATATATACCATTTCCACTTTTCCAAAAAGTCAAGGCAATAAAATTTGCCAACCACTCCCATCATTCAATCAATCAATCTCATCAATCAATCAATTGTCAGATCACTCAAAGTGACATGTGATTTGACGCTTGATGTGACTAATGATTTGACACTTGATGTGACTTGTGTGCCGCACTCGAATTTGAAATACGAATGCGCTCGCAAACAATCTCGGGCTCGGGTTCGCTAATTCCAAATTAACGAATTTTCTGTTGCGACGTAATCAAATGATTACGCCTGGTGAAATCACTATTCACGTCGCTAACGAATTAATTCTAAATTAATTCGTTCGCCCGAATTAAAATCCAATTTTAATTCCGCGTCTAAATATATTTTCGTTTAATATATCAAATATATTAATTTATCGATTAATTCCAAATTAATCATTATCTCTCTTTAATTGATATTTTATCCCAAATAAAATATCTCCGCAATTAATCCCAGATTAATTTTGAGTGCGAGTCATACGTCATCGATGAATCTTCGGGAAGTGACCCATGAGATCCCCGAATATGTTGGTAGTAAATTCGACCGTCGGACTATCCAAACACGTAAGTACCTCGTACTACGTTTATACCGATTTACAAGACAAGGTTGGCTTCTAGCAAAGCGCCATGCCTACCCAATTCTCTAGAAATATCCTTACAGGAATAAAGGATCTATATCAGGCGTAGTATACGTAGTATTGCGTATGTCGATCCAGTATCGGATGATCACGTGCTAGGCTAGGGCTGGAATTGTGTCTGCCAGGTACGAAGCACATGTCGGATGTCTGGTAACTAGTCTCTATAATCGGATAAACCTAACCTTGTCATTTTATCCCGATGACTATAGTACTTAAGAGTACTAGTACCGTATCCTACGTGACCATCATCTCCATATGACTGGAGTGACACTTCCGTCTTGACATCACACCCAACACACTACGATTCTCAATATACCCAACATAGGCGTACACAGAACCTGTTAAAGCCCTAGACGACCGCAACCAAAGTATATTGATTGTCGCAAGTATTAGCGGTGTAAGTCTCAGGTTAAGACCAAATACACCTACCCTGATTTCAGACTTCCATAGACACATAGTCATACTACCAATGGAATTCCGATGGGGTCTATCCAGAGCGAAGCTGTTTCCCGTACCATCGGTAAAACACAACCTCCTATTACACTTGCATGAGTATCATATACCCAAATATATGAGAACTATGTCGTTGTGCCCTCACAACGCGCACAAGTATAATACTAGTCTTTTACGTATTTATCGATGTCCAATCTCGATAATACTCTGACTAGGGATATTTAATGATTTATCCTTCATGGACTGATACTGTCTCATATCATTCTCCGTCCAGGAACAAATCATAGGGACCTCCTATCATTTATATATCTAGGTGATCTAATCACAAATTATAAGAGTGCAATCTCCTTTGTCACATAGTTAATTTGTACAACAACACCATGATCTGTACAAATAGTAACGCTATGGGTCATAATTGTCCCACAATTTTTGTAGGGAAAAGCTCAACCAAAGTAATTTAAGACAAAAGGAATGGTGTTTGGTAAAGATAAGAGATAATTCATTAGCGATGGCTGAGTAAAGAATGGATTCTTGAGACGCATCCTAATGAATTTATACTAAGCGAATGGCGTATTGCGTACACAATTCCGTTGCCTTAATTATTGCTTTGATTCACTTTTCTGTTGTAATTATCTTTATTTTCGTAGACAGGATCCAGACTTTTTGACATTTCACGATTTCTTTTGTTTTGTTTAGCTAACAAACGTCATATGGAAGATACTAGTGCTATTATTACTCACCCTTTTTAGGTACTAAAAATTCAGCCCGTCATTGCACTTTTGAAGGCATCCAGATTTGAGAAAGAAATATATAAAAATCGAAGCCACTTCAAGAAGACGAGTTGAAAACATCTGTGTGTATTGCGGTACTAATGTTGGTACTAAGCCACAATACGTAGAGGCAGTACAGGAATTGGGTCGAGTCTTAGCTGTAAGGAATATGCACTTAGTATATGGCGGAGGCAATCTTGGACTAATGGGGATCGTTTCAAAGGCCGTACAGGAATGAGGCAGTCACGTTTTGGGAATCATCCCAAAACCCTTGGCAGAGGCAAATCTTATTAGATCATCAAATGGAGATGAACTGATCGTGCCAGGTATGTCTGAATGATTGGTAGAAATGATTAACCGTGTTGATGCTTTTATTGCTTTGCCAGGTGGCTTAGGTACATTGGAGGAAAGTTTTACAGTGCTATCTTGGAGAACCTGAACATACACCAGAAATCACTTGGACTGTACAACGTTGATGGATTTTATGATTTTCTTTGTGTGTTTCTTGATGATGCTCGGAGAAATGGGTTCGTGTCAAAACCTATGAAAGAACTCCTCTATACTGCCAGAACTGCTCCGGATCTAATAGACCAACTCTTAGCCTATGAACCACAAGTTGACCCTATCCTTTCAAAGATAAATTGGTCTGAGGACGATCGTGGTAAGAGGCGTCGGATTAATCTGGATCTTAACCTTTAATTTCCTGTAGAATTTCGGCTAACCAGGTATTATCTTCTAAACTCTTCTTCTACTGTTTAAGACATTGGGGATAATGTCTCATTTAGGTTTGGGGGAGGGAATTAGTTGATCAGTACCTTGTTTTTATTTTGTGTGTTATTTTTATTTTTAGTCAAAAATTTTTCGAAAAATACAAAAAAAATTTGTAAAATTTTCAAAAATTACAAAAATATTTTACGTTTTTGTGTTTTTATTTTGAGTAAAAAGGTGAAATTGGTAAGAGATAGCTGAGCAAGGAGTTTCCACGCCTGAGACGTATCTCAAACCTATTTCAGAACAAGTTAATTTTTGTTTATTTCCTTTTGAATTATTTAATTTGTGAATTCTCCATAAAACTGACTAAAATGGATCTTCATATGCTCAGTTGACAGGTATTATCAACATACATGGAAACATACGGACATGAGCTATAATTGAAAAGTTTGTAATATTCAGTGCTCTAGTTTAATTGGAGGAAGCATCTTAAAAAACAATGGAGTAAAAAAAAATCTGAGATCCGAGTTATTAAGTCTGTAAGGGTGTTTTAACACCTAGTGCCCTAAAACCAACTGGTTTGGGAGTCACTGGCCTGAAGCTCGCTACATGGATCAAAGATGCTGCAAAAATATATATATATGAAGTCTGAGTAATTAAGTCCGTAGGGGTGTCTTAATACCTGGTGCCCTAAAGCCAACTGGTTTGGGAGCCACTGACTCAAAGCTCGCTACATAGACGGAAGATATTGTATATAAATAAAAGATAAAATCAAAGAAAAATCAAAGAAAAAATCCGAAAAATCCGAAAAATTATTCCATTGCTGCAAAAAAGTGTGAAATCTGATAGAACTTTAGGACAAAAATATTACTCTCTTATCAACTACACTTGTGACTGTTGTGGGCAAAAATGAGTTGATTAATATTTTGTTGGCTGTGTATATGGAGAATGGAAAATATAATCAGAGAATTTACTTATTCAATAATTTAGAAAGAAACAAAACAACTAGTAACTTGGAATAGAAGTTTCACCTGATTAGTCACTAACTTCTTTATTATCTTTTCTCTTGTCTTTTTTCTTTTGTGTGCATTAGTTTCACTTCCTTTTTACTTTTATAAAATGTTTGTGGGTATCATTGCTGTAAACCCTCACGATACTACAACTCGTCCACTAGGGACACCTAGGGGTTTAAAGGCTTGTTGCATACGCTAAATGCAACTGTGATCCCTACGAAAGTGGCATAGTTTAAATTTATTTATGCTATTTTATTTTGTGTTTTGCTCGAGGACTAGCAAAATGTTAGGTTTGGGGGTGTGATGAGTGGTATTTATATAACTATTTCCCACTCATTTAACCTAATATTTTGTATAGTTTCTTGAGTTTTGTGAACGTTTTGATGTGTTTTATTGTTATTTTGCAGATAAATAAAGTTTGGAAAGCATTGGAAGTAATTTGGGGCCAAAACAGTGAAAAACAACGAAAAATGGTATTTTGGTAATTTGGTCGCGTCGCGACGCCTAAAGTGCACTGGTCATGCTAACGTGCGCCGAGGGACACGTGTCAGAATCTGAGAAATTGGACTTGCTAACGTACGCTGGATCTTGCTAACGTGCGCTGACCTTGATAACGTGTGTCGTGCCACGTGTCATCATCTTAGAAGATCAGCTAAAATGCGCCGTGTGCCAAGTGTCAAAAACCTATGGTGCCGACACTCCGCATGACACGTGTCACCTTCTCATTGGACCGAATTATTGGCAAATCACATTCTGCCACGTGTCAAGCTCTCATTGGACCACTCTCACCGCGTGCCACGTGTCATCATTTGATTGTGCCGACAGAATGCGCGTGGTCAAACCGCGTAGACCAGATACATGTGCTGGCGTCGCGAAGCCTGATGCCGAATTTTCCTATAAACTCAGGCCCACTTCACTTCATTTGGTGTGCTTTCCTTGGGAGCTTTTCCCTGTTTTTAGAGGATTGCATCTAGTTTTTGTAAATATAAATAATATTTACTTTATGTATTTTAATTTTCAGTAATAATAATAGTTATTCTTCTCTTTTCTTTTATGTTTTGTAGCTGCTGGGGTAAAATGTGAAATATTTAATATAATTATCTAGGTAAATCTAACTTAACTATAATTTATAAATTATAATTTAACCGGATTAATTAATGTCAGACTTTATTACCGCCTATATGGTCGGGTTAAATATAAATTACTTTACCGCCTATATGGCTGGTCTTTATGTGACAGATAATTACCGCCTATATAGCTGGTGTAATTGGACTAAATGGATTACCGCCTATATGGCTGGTTTTAAATGTTTAACATTATTAATTCTTGAGAAAGTAGAACAGAAAATAATTTATATATTATAATAAGTGAGATTCCTAGATAAGAAATATTAAATGTGGATCCTCTAACCCCCAGCATTTTATTTTAATCTAGGGAAGTGATGAAACACAATATCCACACATGTGTGGATACGTGAGCGATTTGATCAAATCGATTTTGACCGATTTAAATTGACATCGAATACGAACGATTTTGACTGACTAATCCGTCAAATTCCGACTTATGATTTATCAAAAATCATCTGATTTCACTTTTAAATCTTTTTTAAATTTTTAATATCTTTTTAAAGTTTTATTTGATGATTTTATATGAAAAAATAGAAGGATATTATTAAAAATAATTAAAATATGAAAATATGTTTTTATTTATTTAACTATTATTGAGAACTCTTAAATTGTTTAGTAAATTCTAATCATTAATGAATAATTTTTAGTGATTTTTGGAGAATTTTGAGAGATAGTTGATTTTTTTTTTTATTCTTAACTATGTAAAATGTTAACTTTATCATTTCTGATTAATCCCCGATTATTTCCGATTAATCACAAATCACTCTGGGAGCGATTTACGGTAGATTTTCAATTAAATTACCCTCCCATCAAAAGTCAAGTAGACCTGAATGGACTTTAAAATAATGATCACTTTTTTTTGTTTTTTGTAATTTCACAACTCTTGTGAATCTCATTTTTAAATTTTATTTATTATGAATTATGCCAATATTATGACAATGAGCAAGACTTTTATGATAAAATTACCTTAAATTATTTATAAATTGCAGATGTTATGTGTTCGCATGATGTATAATACAGATTTAAATTAAACAATGTCGTTTAGCTATAATATGTAACTACACATTGGTTTTTGTCTAAAACTTGCATTTAAAACATGTAAACGTGTAGGCTGAAAAATTATGTACACATATTTATTCTTCGACAATAAATACAAGTGTACATAAAAAAAAAATTTATCCACTTTGTAAATAGTTTAAAATATAAGTCAGTTTTTTTCGAAGTCAATAACTTTATTCTTGGAGCTTGTAATTTTTAATTTTTTTCGTCAAAATTTTCTTTTTTTCTTCCCCCCCCCCCCCCCCCCAAAATTGTAGTGTATTCTATAATCATTGTTTGGTCAGTTTCTGTGATAAATTTTTTTTTTTTTTGTGTTTTTCATATATTATGGTTATTTTTGTGTTCGGACATGATGTATTTTATCAATAATAATTATAACAATGAGTGATTAGGTCAGTTCCATAATTTTCCTTCGTGTGTTATAAAATTATAATATGTTATTCTTGTAAATTCCTCAAATTCATTAAATATGATTTGTATATATATTTATATACCTTTGGAATTCCCATGGGGTGTATGGGAGGTTGCAATCCTTGGAGGGTTGCAACCCACCCATAGGGCACCCCTCCATGCCTTATATAAGAAGACGGAACATTTTTCGTCGCTAATTAGAGACGGAATGTTCCGTCGCTATTTAGAGACGGAATGTTCCGTCGCTAATTAGAGACGGAAAATTCCGTCTCTAATTAGAGACGGAAAAAAATTCCGTCGCTAATTTTAGCGACGGACGATATATTTTCGTCGCTATATTTTTGCGACCAACAAAATAGAGACGGAATTTGTCCGTCTCTATTCCCTCGCTAACTGTCCAATAGCGACGGATTAGCGACGGATATTTCCGTCTCTATTTCACTGTTTTCTTGTAGTGACACTTAATAATTGATTTTCTTTTTATGAGTAATTCTTTAGTTTGTTTATTGAGTCTTAAGCTTAATGATTCTTGTTGTCTGATCACCAATAAGATTGATATGGTAAACTTAAAATGAACTAGACATAGGGATTTTAGGTTTCAGCCTTAGATTCAATAGCCCACGATCTTCCTTGAGGACAGATAACCCTTTAATAGATTTCCTTACAGGATAGACATATACTTGTCGGGCGGGGGTAGCCATAATTGGAACTTAATCTTAATAAATCCAGGTAATTTGGTTGACATAGACATATGGTTCAATTGGGTTATACTGGGTATTTGCATCTGACCATCGACAGAGGCTTTTGCATAATTTCGTGTTCCAGGTTAGCAAACTGATTTATTACACATAAATAAGAGAATCAATTCATCTTTATAATAATATTGTGTGGAGTCACGACCCTAGATCCTTTAGTATTTTCTTTTGAGTGTGTTTTTATTTTAATTAGCAAATCCACATTCAACCAACCAAAAGCAATCAATTCTCTTCTCCCTATAATTAGATACTTGTAAATAAATAGTATCAATAATTAGTAACAACAGTACGAATTAAGTCCTCGTGGGATCGATATTTTTATACTACTTGAACGATACGTACGCTTGCGTTATACGTGTGTGTTTTCGCCGGTCAGTGATATATTTTCCGCTCATCACACCCCAAACCTAACATTATGCTAGTCCTCGAGCAAAACAACAAAATAAACAACTGAAACTAAATTAAACTAAGTCACTTTCGTAGGGATCACAGTTGCATTTAGCGTATGGAACAAGCCTTTAAACCCATTGGTGTCCCTAGTGGACGAGTTGTAGTGTCGTGAGAGCTTACAGTGACGAATACCCACAAACGTCAATCTAATGCACACAAAAGAAAAAAGTCAAAGGAAAAGAAAGAAAAAACTCAATCAGTGAAATCACACACGTAAGGCAAGCGCACGTATCGCTCAAGTACTATAAAAATTTTGATCCCACGAGGACTTAATTTCTATTGTTGTTATTAATTATTGATGCTAAATGTTTACAAGTATCTAATTAGAGGGAGAAGAGAATGATTACTTGTTTGGTTGGTTGAATGTGTTAAAGTAGTGGCCGCCGCACTTCTTCCTCATTTCTATTTTCATTTTCTCTTCGATTTCCTTCATCTTTTCCTCATTGTCCTTCACCCAAAACCCGATTTCCCCTTCAAATCACTCAACCAACTCATTAAATCTCCAAATATTCCATTTCCCCTTCATTTTTCTCGCTTTCTCACTCAATTTCTCTCACTTTTCTTTCATTTTCTCTCTCAACCAAACACTCAAATCTCAACAAATCACTCACCCATCCCAGCCTCTTCCTCTATTAAGGTGTCATCGTGAAATGTTTGGTATTCGAAGGCTTCGTCAGTTTCATCTGAAAATTTTTCATGAGGTGTAGAGCTCTGGTTGTTGATTATTTGTCTCAATTCATTTACCAGCCTCTGTAAGGTTTTTTATTTGATTCAGAAACATTGTATCATGTTCAGCTTCCCGTTTCTCGAGCCTGTTCATCAACTGTCTTCCCACTGATGGTTCTGGTCCTTGAAGATCATAGGTTGATGGTGGATAAGATGGAAAATGTGGTTCAGTGAAATATGCTAGTTCATCATATGAAGGTCTCTGATAGTTCTGCCACCCTGAATTATAATGGTCCCCGAAATGATGATTTTTCCCTTTTTGTCTGTTTTTCGCTGTTTTGGCCCCGATTTGATTCCAGTGATTCCCAAAACTTTATTTATCTACAAAATAACACAATACACATCAAAACATTCATAAAACCCGAGAAACAATACAAAATATTAGGTTAAATGGGTGGAAAATAATGATATATTTTCCGCTCATCAACCGCATTCTTGAATGGAAATCTTAATAAGTATATATATATGGTACAACCAAAGGGGTTCATAGCCCAAGGTAAAAAGCAAAAGGTTTGCAAGCTGCAAAGGTCATTTATGGACTCAAGCATGCATCTCGATCTTTGAATATAAGATTTGATACCATGATCAAATCTTATGACTTTGAGCAGAATGTTGATGAGCCTTGTGTATATAAGCACGTCATTGACGAGAAGATGGTTTTTCTTGTTTTATATGTCGATGATATTTTACTCATTAGGAATTATGTAAAGATATTATTGGACGTGAAAACCTGGCTAGCTAACCAATTCCAAATGAAAGATTTTGGAGAGGCCATTTATGTTCTTGGGATTCAAATACTTCGGGATCGCAAGAAACGACTGTTAGTTATATCTCAGGCATCCTATATCAACAAGATCCTTGTGTGATTTGGGATGCAGAATTCCAAGAAAGGCAATTTGCCTTATCGATATGGAATTCACTTTTCAAAAGAACAGTCTCCTAAGACACCTCAAGATATTGAGGAAATGAGACATATCCTATATGCCTCAGCAGTTGGTAATCTCATGTATGATATGTTATGAGTGAGATCGGACATCTATTTTGCAGTGGGAGTAGTTAGTAGGTTTCAGTCTAGCCCATGATTGGATCATTGGGTGGCTGTGAAAAACATTCTCAAGTATCTTAAGAGAACAAGAGATTATATGCTTGTATATTTCGGTGAGGATATGATCCTAAAGGGATATACGGACTCTGATTTTCAGACAGATGTCGATTGTGGTGGGGTTATAGTATGGCAGAGTATAAAGCAATCTTGTATTGCTGACTCCACAATGGAGGCTGAATATGTAGTAGCTTATGAAGCAGCGAAGGAAGCAGTCTGGCTCCGTAAATTCTTGGGAGATCTGGAAGTTTTTCCATATATTGATAAACCACTCACACTTTATTGCGATAATAGTGGTGCAATGGCAAATTCAAAAGAACCAAAAAGCCACAAGAGGGGAAAACATATAGACATGAAATATCATCTCATCAGGGAGATAGTGTAGAGAGGGGACGTTACTGTCATAAAGATTACATCTGCAGAGAACCTGACTGATCTGTTTACAAAGACCATGTCGGCTAAAGTATTTGAAGGTCACTTAGATGGTCTAGGATTACGTGACATGTCCCATTTGCTCTAGTGCAAGTGGGAGATTGTTGGGATATATGCCATAGAGCTTCATGTAATGTAAACGGTTTTATATATTATGAATAAAATGATGCATTATTCATTTATCAAAGTGTTTGTTTAAATTTCGCATATTGTAAATTATCTTGATTACCCTATATTACACATGTACCTACAGACTTGGTGTATGAGTGTTATACACAAGAGGATTTAAGTCTGAAGTTGGTAATCTAAAATAGTCCATAGAGAGCAAACAAAGCAGGTACTTTGTTTGTGGCTTATCTATAGCTGCGGTCCATTCTATAATTGTTGGACAAAATGACCATAGCGTCACTATTTGCACAGATCATTGTGTTGTTGTAGCAAATTAACTATGTGACAAAGAAATTGCACTCTCATCATTTGTGATTAGATCACCATAGATATATAAATGAAGAGAGGTCCCCATGATTAGTACCTGGACTGAGAATGATATGAGACAGTATCAGTCCCCGAAGGTTTAATCATTAAATATCCCTAGCCGTAGTATTATCGAGACTGGACATCGATAATGCGGAATAGGCTAGTATTGCACTTGTGCGCGTTTGTGAGGGCACAACGACATAGTTCTCATATATATAAGTATTGGATACTTATGCAAGTGCGATAGGAGGTCGTGTTTCACCGACGGTACGGGAAACAGCTTCGCTCTGGATAGACCCCTCGGAATCCCATTGGTATTATGACTATGTGTCTATGGGAGGCCGAAATCAAGGTAGGTGTGTATAGTCTTAACCTGAGACTTGCACCGCTAATACTTACGATAATCGATAAACTTGGTCTTGGTGGTAGGGGGCTTTAACGGTTCTGTGTACACCACTTCTGGGTTTATCAGAGAGTCGTAGAGTATTGGGTGTGATGTCAAGATGGAAGTATCACTTCAGTCATATTGGAGATGATGTCACGCAGGATACGGTATTAGTGCTCTTAAGTGCTGCGCGGCCATCGGGATATTATGACAAGGTCATGTATATCCGATTATAGAGACTAGTTACCAGACATCCGACATGTGCTTCGTACGGGGCAGACACTTATCCAACCCCAGGCCTAGCACGTGATTATCCGATACTGGGCCAATATACACAATACTACGGTATACTACGCTTGATACAGATCTATATATTCCTGTAAGAATATTTCTGGAGAATTGGGTAGGCATGGCGCTTTGCTAGAAGCCAACCTTGTCTTGTAAATCGATATAAACGTAGTACGAGGTACTTACGTGTTCGGACAGTCCGACGATCGTATTTACTGCCAACATATCCGGAGATCTCATGGGTCGCTTCCTGAAGATTCACCGATGACGTATTACTCGCACTTTGATTAATCTGGGATTAATTAGAAGAGAGAGATAGAATTAATCTGGGATTAATTCGATGAGAGAGAAAATTAATCTGGGATTATTTGCGGAGATATTTTATCTGGGATAAAATATTAATTAAAGAGAGAGAACGATTAATTTGGAATTAATCGATAAAATAATATATTCGATATATTATTAGAAATTAGATTTCGACGCGGAATTAAAATTAGATTTTAATTCGGGCGAACGAATTAATTTAGAATTAATTCGTTAGCGACGTGAATAGTGAATTCGCTAGGCGTAATCACTTAATTACGACGCGACGGAAAATTTGTTAATTTGGAATTAGCGAACCCGAGCCCGAGAGTGATTGCGAGCGCATTCACATTTCGAATTCGAGCGCGGCACGCAAGTCACATCAAGCGTCAAATCGTTAGTCGCGTCAATTGTCAAATCAATTGTCACTTTGAGTGATGTGACTTGACAACATGTCACTTTATTAAAGTGATGTGATGTGACTTAAAGTAAAAGTTGAAATGATGAAAGCCTTTTGCTTTTTTGACTTTTGTACTTGGTAAATGAAAAGGCTTTTGTATTTGATTTTTATTTTGGAAATAAAAT
This sequence comes from Zanthoxylum bungeanum, assembly GCA_019454045.1. NCBI lineage: Eukaryota > Viridiplantae > Streptophyta > Magnoliopsida > Sapindales > Rutaceae > Zanthoxylum > Zanthoxylum bungeanum. The sequence goes on from SKCR01031873.1 coordinate 133,279, forward strand.
ATAAATATAAGTAAAACAATTTTCCTTCTCTCTCTTACATGCAGTACACGGTTTTCTCTCTTCCCTCTCTTTTTTTTTTTCTTCATCTTCTTCACGCATGGTGCGTTTTTCTTCTCTTATTTTTCTGGTTCACCGAATTTTTGAGAAGCAAAATGGAAGATGAACAAGTGCTAGCACACCTTGAGTAATACATAGGTGATAGGGAAGTGTCTTCATGAGCTTGGAAAGCTTGAAGCTTGGAGCTTCAATGGAGTCTTGCATGGCCGAAAATGGTGGAGTCCAAACCAGTCCAAACCGCACAGCCCACTGTCAAGGAAAGCCATTGCCGAGCTTGGAGGGAGCTTAAAATCGCACCTTGTTCTTCATTCATCAAAACCGAAATTCAATGTGAGTATATTCCGCACCTCCTTTGATGTGTTCATATGCGGTTTTTTATGCATGATTTGTGATCCTTGGGACTTGATTGAACTCTTACAATAATTATATGGCGAACTTGATCTGAGATCGTCCAAGTGGAGAAATGAGAATGAAGGCGCCTTGTATGATGTGATCATCTATGACTGGACCTAGATATAAATGACTTTCTTTTAATATCCGTTAAATAAAGAAATTCATTTCGATATACTAGATGGTCATATATGGATTAATCTTAATCCTGAGTGTACTACGAACTCCTGCATGGCAGGCTATGTCTTTTATTTACAAAGGTGAGGTTGGTGTAGCAGTCCCGACCTATAGCTACGTGACCGGCGTAAACACACACGTATAACGCAAGCGCACGTATCGTTCAAGTAGTATAAAAAATATCGATCCCACGAGGACTTAATTCCTACTGTTGTTATTAATTGTTGATACTATTTATTTACAAATATCTAATTGAGGGGGAGTGATTGATTGCTTGAAATGATTTGATTTGTAGATTTGCTAACTAAATAAAAAGATAAAAAGACAAAAGAAAATACTAAGGAAAATAAAAGACTCAAAGATCTAGGGTTGTGATTTCTTTTAATATCATTTTAAAGATGAAGTGATTATTTTATGTTTGTGTAATAAATCAGTTTACTAACCTGGAACACTAAATTATGTAAAAGCCTCTTCCGATGGTCAACTACAAATACCCAGTATAACCCAATTGAACCATATTCCTATGTCAACCACATTACCTGGATTTATTAAGTTTAAGTTCCAATTATGGCTACCCCTCGCCCGACAGGTATATTCCTATCCTGTAAGGAAATCTATTAAAGGGTTATCTATCCTCAAGGAAGATCGTGGGCTATTAAGTCTAAGGCTGAAACCTAAAATCTCTATGTCTAGTTCATTTTAGATTTACCACATCAATCTTATTGGTGATCAGACAACAAGAAGCATTAAGCTTAAGACTTAATAAATAAACCTTTAAATTACCCAAACTATAAAATAACCTCTTATAAACCGGTGATATTAAAAATCATCACAACCCCAGATAACTAACACATAATTAGGGCTAGTAAAAACATAAAAGTAAAAGACATAAAGTAAAAGCTGAAAAGTAAATTACAATAAAATAAAATGCTAAGGTAAAATGAATTACTTTTACTACTACTAATTTAGATATCTCCCATAAAATAATATATAAACTTGTGATAAATTAACCAACCGACCAGTCTGGCGGTATCCTGATTAAGTCAAATTAAGTCCAACCAGCCATTAAGGCGGAACCAAAAATAAATTTACTAACCGACCAGTCTGGCGGTATCCGTGATTAGTCAGGTTTAAACCAGATTAAAATTAAATTACCAACCGACCAATATAGCGGTATCCCTTATTAAGTCAATATTTTAAATAGTTAATATATTATTTTTAAGGGAGATTAATCTAAATAGCAATAGTAGAAGAATTACCTTTCACCCTAGCTGAGGAAATTACTTACTTCAACATGGTGAATAGTAAAAACTGTAAAAAGTAAAAAGTAAAAATTAAATTACTATTATTACAAAACGTAATTAAAATTATTTACAAAACTAAAATTAAAAACTAAAAAAAATAAAAAAATTCTAGAGAGAGAAACTCTCTCTTTAGAGAGAATTGAAGAGAGAGAGAGGTGTGTTGAAATCTGAAATTTCGCGCTCTATTTATAGATAAAATTTTACTGTTCTAGCGTCGCGACGCCAAAGCCCTCAGCGTCGCGACGCTGGATTTTGTCGACGTGGCACGATGAGGAGGCGACACGTAGCAAGGCGGCTGACTGTTTAAAGCGACACGTGTCATGGCGGCTAAGACTCAATTATTATGATGACGTCATTGGTGACGTGTCACTGTTCATGACGTCATTGGTGACGTCATGATGATGTGGCGTGCGCACGTTAGCGTATCTTCTGTGGTGGTGACACGTGGCACGGCGCATTTTAGCAAAGTCAAACTTCTCAAATTGTTGACCGTTGACCTGGCGCACTTTAGCAAATCCGGCGCATGCTGGGCGTCGCGGCGCGCAATGCTCCAGCGTCGCGACGCGCAAAAGACGAAAATATTCTTGTTGACGCATTTTTGTCCGGTTTTGCCCCAAATTGCCTCCAGTGCTGTCCAAACTTTATTTATCTGCAAAATAACAATAAAACACATCAAAACGTTCACAAAACTCAAGAAACTATACAAAATATTAAGTTAAATGAGTGGGAAATAGTGATATAAATACCACTCATCACTACATACTTTTGGAGCATGGGCTGGTGTGTAGCTGGGGACGTTTTACATAGAAATGAAGTTTACTTTTTCTTGAGAGAAGTAGATGAGTATCTTCTTTAAGGGTTGATTCGGTACTTGAACGGTTAGAGCGCTCAAGTATTTCTATTACGAATAGAAATATTAAAATTCATAATGGTTATGAATAAATAGTTCATTAGAGAATCAATGGTACTTACGGTAAAAATAATTAGAGGGGTATAACGGACATTATGACCCGGTTATAATTACGAGATACTCGTGAAGGATTAATCTATATGTAGTGACTAGTTCGGCTTAATATACCATCTGTGGTAACGAGAGTGTAGCTTCGGGTTTTTAGTGTAATAACCCGGAGTTAATAATTCGGAGTATTTAATTAAGAGCATAATTAATATTTCTAGATTATTGGAGCTCGGAACCGTAGGTCCATTTGGTCCTCGTGCTAGCTAATATTGTAGCGGATTTAGTATAATTGGATTGTCCAATTATATACTCACATATGTATAAATATTATTAATATGATTAATAATATTTTGTCACACTTGAAACTATATATTAAAAGTTATTATATAATAATTATTGAATGCATAATATTAAATTATATATGATATAATTTAATAAGGCCAAATTTGGAATTTCCAAATCTTGGGTTTTGGAAACCCTTGGTGAGTTATGCTAGGTTGCAAAACTCTTGCATTAAATTTGGAAAACCATTGGTGAGTTATTCTAGGTTGAATAACTATTGGTTTTAATTTGTAAGTTACAAATTTTAAAGGCATTAACATTTTGTTTTTTGTAACATCTTTTCCATTATGGTAATTGAATTAGATGTTACAAAATTAATAAAAAAAATATATGCCTTGGCTGAATATTAGCAAAGGTGGAAGGGAAAATGGTTTTTGTTTTTGAAAATAAAATAACCCTAAGTATAAAAAGAAAAATGTGTTTTTTTTTTTAATAGACTTTTAATTTTACCTTAGCCACCATCTTCATCTTCTTCAAACACTCTCAAGTGTTGAGAAAACAAAAAAGGAAGAACAAAAATAAAAATTAATAAAAATCTTGTGTGACATTAATCTTTAAACTGTTTAGGGATTAATTTTGTGAGTCTAGCCCACACTAGTATATGTTGGTAACAAGATATAGCTCAGAAGACTTTGTGGTGTTGAACCAAAACTCATTCTCTCCATCTCTTATTGTCTCACGGCAGTGAGCATATTTTTGCTCACTGCGCCACTTGCTTGGGTGTTTCGGGGCTCATTTTTATCTAGTATTAATCCAAAAATTTTGGGAAACACATATATGTCTTTTAAGATTGTGTTGAGGCTGTTTTTCTTTGAAAAATCATACCTGAATATATCACTGCAGTTCACGCCAATTTGGGGCTGCATTGGGTGTGAGTTGGGAGCTATTTGTGTTCAAAACAGTCCGGTATTTGCACTATTATTTGGGGACTGTTCCGGGGCTGAAATTTTGTTCAAAACAGTAGCAAAACTTCAATGGTACTGCTGATCATATTCGGCCATCTAGTGGGAAGGGCAGAAATTTTTTTCAAGTCTGATTCGTGTGCCTAACGTGTTTCCGCTAGGCTAGGAAAGTGGTTCCTACGGGGCCTTCCCAAAATCACATGGTAGATACTTAAGCAATCTACCATATTGAAATTCATCATAATTATACGAGTATGGGGGCTCGTCCCAATGGTCATTATCAGCTGTACCTGACCAAGTGGGATGACAGTAGATCCCCCGAACCCGTACAGTGGGGTTGCGTCCTAAATCAATGTGGTGAACTCCACCCCAACCCATTCAAGGCCTCTCTTGATATGATATCCACTGCACTCCCGGGGTCTACCAATATCCTGTCAAATTCCAAACCGCCCATGTTGGCCTTGATTATTAGTGTATTATCGTGAGGATACCTCACACCCTGAGCATCTTCATCGGTAAACATTATTAGCACTGACCTGGTTTTCATAATCCTCGGGGTTTTCTCTTTAGTCATTACCTCGAGGCTATTAATCCGACAATAATTCTTTCTTGCCCGGTTTGAATCCAAGACCAACATTCTTCCTCCCGCTACAGTGAACACAGGCCTCTCCATTCGCTGCCTAACTCTCATGGCCTCGTGATTGATGCACTCCTTGAGGTAGCCATTCCTCATCAGGTCATTAACTTGCTCCTTCAGGTCTCAATAGCTCTTGGTGTCATGTCCCCTGGTATTGTGATGCACACAATAGGTCTTGTGATCCCTCTTCTCAACCAGGAACCTCATCGGGTCGGGCTCAGTCAGCAGCCCCTTTTCCTGTATCTCTTGAGCTATCTATGCCAAAGGCCTATTACGGGCAATGTACACCGTACCCCTTGTAACATGTGTAACCATGATCAGAGGCCTCCTCTCGGGTGTTGGGTTACCCTGTGTTATTGGAATAAACTCTTATTGTCTCAGGCCTGGTTCTCTCTATTCACTACCAGTATCCCGACGATTTTCCTGCATTGGTTCATTCTTTACCTGAGCAACTCCCCCTTAAGGTATCTTCTTCTCTTCCTCCAATAATAGAAACCTCTCGCCTACTCTAAGGCCCAACGTAGTTTGGTATTTTCTGGATCCTAAGGTGGGACCACAATCTCCCAACCCTTAAGGCCCATTTAAAGCTCTCTAATATCTCCGGGGACTCATACGCCCCAACCTTTAATACCAAGCTGTGGTATCGATCGATGAAGCTTTTCAACGGCTCGTCATCACACTCATGCATCATCCTCAGTGATCTGAATGTCTTCCTTGGTGCGGATGCTTCTTTAAAATGGCGCACGAAAGACTTTCTTAGTTGTGAAAAACTACTAATACTACATGTAGTCATATTTCTGAACCATAAACTAGTCGATCCCCCAAGGTTAGTGGGAACACCTTGCAGACCGCCTCCTCAACCATGCCCTGGACTCCAGTAGCAAAATGAATTTTTTAACATGAGACTTGAGGTATGTGCTATCGTTGTAGATGTCCATCATGGGCTTGGCGAACCTCCTTAGGAACTCCACTACCAACACCTCCTTGGTGAAATGGGACGATGTCTCTATATCTTGTTCACCCTGAGCACCTCATCGCGTGCTTTCCTCTCATTTCCTCATCTCATTTTGAAACCAGTCTCTCATGTGGCTCTCGGTGTTCTCATGTCCTCGACCAAAGGCTTCCTCATACTCGCTTCTCCGAGCACGGTATCTCCTACCACTGGGAGCCCTATGCCCCCGCTCTAGATATTGTCCTAAATCACTTTTCCCAAAACAAAGGCTGTTATTGGGCGATTTTAGGGTTCGCCTCTCGTCATCTTCCTCTCATGGCTCATCTACAAGTGTGACACTAGCCACAACCACTGACCTCACTTTCTGAGTGTTTCTTCTCCCAATTTCATGATCATTTTTTACACCGGCTATCCTCTTCCCACTGATAATCTCTTTTTTCCCTCTATTGGGGCTAGGGATGGCAATTTTACCCACAAACCCGCAAACCCGCAAAAACCCGCCCGCAATGGGTAGGATTTGGTAAATATATTAGTGGGTGCGGTGCGGGTTTGGTAATTTAAAGTAGAACCCGCTGCGGGTGCGGTGCGGGTTTGGTAATTAAGAAAAAAATGCGGGTATCCGTTGCGGGTATCCGCATACCCGCAATATTATTTTTTATTAATTAATATTTTTAGGACAATATAAAAAAACCTTTATATAAAAACAACTAACAAAACCTAAACCTAAAACATTAATCCACAGTTCCACACTCTCACTCAGCCGCAGCCCGCAACCTGCCCATCTGAAGATTTTTTGCATGACTATTATTATTATTTTTTAATCACACTTGTTAATAAAATTATAATAAAAAAATTTGGATTAAGTTCATATGATCAGAAACTCGTTTATTGTCGATTATCAGAAAATTAGCATAAAAAATATGACCAAAGATTGGTGATTACTTTTTAGCTTATTGTCGATTAAGTTGGCTAACTTAGATCATTATAATTATGAAGGGAAGAACTCGTTTTAATTATGTTTATATGAAAAAATAAACATATAGTACCGAGTCTTTCATACATTATGTTATCTATGTACTGTATATACATACATTGCATGTTGTATATGTTAAATGAAAAATAAATGTGAAAACTATAGCTAGCAATTAAAAATAAATTATTTAATTAAAAAAATTATATTATTAAGAACACAAAGTAATTCAATATTTTAAAAACCCGCAAAAAATCCGTTGGGTACCAATGCGGGTTTGGTAATTTATTTTTATATGCGGTGCGGGTTTGGTAATGAAAATTAAAACCCGCAACGGGTATGGTGCGGGTTTGGTAATTTATTTACATATGCGGGTGCGGGTTTGGTAATGGCAAACCCGCACCATACCCTACCCACTGCCATCCCTAATTGGGGCCCGTTTCTCCCTTCTCTCATGATTTCTTCTTCAATTTTTCAATCTTCTCCATCATGATTTTCATGAAGGCCTAGGTCACCTCTCTCTTTTTTTTCGTGCATTCTCCATTTCCAATTGCGGATTTTCTTCCATCCTTTCTATCCACTCCGCCGTTGAAGTCTTCAAAGCTCTATGGTTTTCATCTCATACCATTGTCTTAGTATGTTTGTTGCTTTTTAGTACAGTATCCCCACAGACATTGCCAACTGTTGACATTTGTTTTTTGTTCCAAGGGTAATATGGGAAATCAACCCATCGAATAAACCTCACTAAGCAGTGAATTATTTTGGTAGTAGAGAACCAAAATAAATTTAACAAGCAGACAGATAAATCACAAAGACAAAGATTTATGTGGTTTGGTGAGAATGACTTGAACTTACGTGCACATGAGAAAGATGGTATTTTTTTTACTGCTTGGGGTTAAGACCGACCCAAGCTAAAAGTGGGGTAGTAAGCTTACAAAGAGTTTACAACACCTTGGATCTTACATGCCCGTTACAATTCACTTACTTGGTCTGGTAACAGACCGGCTTTCTCTCTTTATCACTAGTTTTTAAGCTCTTAGTTCTTTTACAAGTTGTAAGATGTAAAAAATTAATATCCCTTGAATCTGAAACTTCAACCCCTATGATGTCAGTTCATATCACCTTGACATCATTGTCATCACAACTCTCCTTAACTACCACAATTCGGCCAATCAGAACAATCCATTTCACTGACACTGCACTGGCTTATGGCAGACTATGGCGGCTCTTGTAACATCCCAGTTTTCGGGACTGTTTTAGGAGATTCCCAGACTGACGATATAGTCTTGGAATAGAATGATAATGAAGAATAAGTGTTTAAGTGATGGATATGGATCAGAATAATATGAAATGAATATTCGTCGCGTTGGAAAACGCGTGGGGACCAAGAATCAGTTACGTGATTTTTACTATATGCGTATAGTTTACAGTTTTGGGCATGAATTTATCAAACGAACTCCGATTGAGTTGATTCTTAAACCATCGGACTCGTTTTTCCGAGATGAACAACTTTCGCGTTGAACACATTTCGAGAATCGCATCAGAAGGGCTTCAAAAGTGATGATTTCCGATTTTACCCTTATAGTGAGGGCATTTTGGTAATTTATGAGTATAGATATTTTGTATTATTATTAATTATTTTTATTACTATTAGCCTAATACATAAATCAAAGGAAAAAAAAAAAGACAGAGAACAGGCGAGAGAGAGAAAAGAAGAAAAAAAGAGAGATAGAGTTTTGGTCCCGACCCGACCGAGTCCTTAAGGAAAAGTGTAGATCTCGTCGAGATGATCATTTTGGTAGTGGTTTCATCTCGGGAGACTCCCAATTTTTGTAGAGATCTCGGTAAGAAACTTTTTGTGGTTTTTCTTGATTTCCCGTTGATCCGAAACTCCGATCGACGATCCGTCAGCGGCATTAGATCCGGGAAGAGGAGACGAATGATCGACCGTCGGAAACTTCTTCATCCGACCGGAGCTAGGCGCTCACACGCGCCTCACGTGGCGGCGCGTGAGGCCCACGCGTAGGCAGGAGGGGAGGCTCGTGGACCCCACGCGCCAGGCAGAATTCTACCGCCGATTTCCCGAGTCTCCTCCGCGAATTTCAGACCATTCCGAGTAGTAACGGACCTCCGAATCTTAGTTTTCGTTAAGTTTGCGAGAGCGACCGAATCACGTTTCTTTCATGTTCTATCACATTTTCTAGATTAGGATTATGTCCCTTATCGTAAATTCTTTTATCTCTATAGGTGATCGTGATACCGTAAGCAGGGACGGTCCTACTGCATTGTTCCTTTCTCAGTAGTCAGCTCACCAGGTGCGTGGATAAGCCTGTAACATTGATGTTTTCAAAAGTATATAGTATGTATGTTTTCTTAAATGAATTTTAAGGTAATGCATTAAATGAGTTTGTTTTCAGAAAGTTTATATTTTTGCTATAAGGTATGGATCGAATATTGATTATGTTGAAATCATGTGTTTGTGATATATGAGAAACTTGCATGATTTGAGATATATGAGCATGGATTTTGGAAATGATTTTTATGTTAGGATGCACCCCGTGTACTTATATGTGCCAGATTATTGCCGTGAGATAAGGTCTCATGTTGCCAGTTATTGCCGTGAGATAAGGTCTCACGTTGCCAGTTTGCTCCGGATGCCAGTTTTGCCGTGGGGAAGCCCCATGTTGCTAGCTTTGCCATATTGTCACGAGGTTGTGCATATAGATGAATAAACAGATTTATCATTACAGAGTATTTTTGAGCAGTATGAGCTTTATGAGAAATGAGATTTATGATTTGAGTTTTATGAGGAATGAGATTTACGATTTCAAGTAAATGTTTGAGATATCGATTTACAGCTTATGTATTTATTTATATTATGAAAGACTTGTTCGATCCACTTTGTTACTTGATTATCCACGGCACTAAGCTGTGATCCATTGCACTAAGCGTGAGCTTACCCCTTTCCTTAACATTTCAGGTTCAGCAGTTTAGTAGATTATCCTTTCCATCTACTATTTCGCCATCATTTCCTGCCAATAGAGAAAGGTTGTGCCAACAGTAGAGTGTCTTTGTAATGTATTTTCTTGGAAGAATTTGTTGTCTAATATTAGGCATTGAGCCTTTATTTGTTACTGAGGATGTTGTATTTTCATCATGGATATTATGTTGAGTTGGATCATGGCACTACAAGAAAAAAGGCCTTTACTGACACTAAGGTTAGTGACACTAGGCTAAAAGTGTCAGAAACGACGTGTAAATGGGCCTATTTCCGTGTTTTTCACTTAAATATCAATAATTACTGACACTATGGTATCAGCGATTTTAGTGTCAGTAATTACTATTACAATAGTATCAGTAAGAAATAAAAAAAAAAAAAAACGCGTAGTCGTCTGGAGTCGAACCAACACCTCGCGGAAGTGACGTTTTTCGCATATATTACTGACACTAGAGTATCAGTAAATTTAGTGTCAGTAATTAATGATACCTTAGTATCAGTAAAAAAATTAAAAAAAAAAATTATTTCCTTAAGTCTGCTGGGACTCGAAATTGTAACCATTGATATAAATTTTTTTCTTATTGTAAGGCTTTACCACTGGGCCAAATCGTGACTTTTGTTCCTTAAACCGCGGTTTATAAAAATATATATGTATTTGTCGGGTCAAAACCTGAACCGTAGTTACCAAATCAATCTTAGTAATTTAGGGTTCCTCTCATTCCCACCTTTTTTTTCATCGCGCAGCCTTTGTTTCCCCCTTCTTTACTCTCAAATATGAATCTCTCGTTACAAGAAATTCTATGTTTTGTGGCAAAAATTTAATGGGGAAATAAATTTCGTCATTAAAAATAATATTTAAATCCATTTTATTTACCGACCCATTTTTTGACATTTTTGAGCACAATACTCTCACAAAACCCTAACCCTCCATGTTTTTCCTCCACCAAAACGAAACACAGACCCAATTTCAAACCCCCACCCCCCATTTTCGACTTCCTCTTCACTAACCATTTCTTCTTCATAAAAAATCCTCCTGACTACCTGTTCGTTTCCTACCCCCAAGCATCGACATCAAAAATTCACACTTCTTCAAAATTCCCAAACATCTCCACGACCGGCTAGGCATACGTCTGCGATTCCCGATGGCAACAAGACTTCTAGGCAAGCCATGGTTCAACTCCCCTCTCCAACAGAACCCCTGCTTCACTCCAAAGGTATATTTTTTTGCATTTTGCATTTTTATTTTCGAGTCTCATTTGTCAGGTAATTTTTAGATCTAATGTAAATCCAACTGATGTGTGTTGATTTTGTGTTTCAATGCATCATTTACTCTTGTTAATTAATTTTTGAATTGGGTTTTTAATTATCCATTAGTGCTTTTCTGGGCAAGTTTTGCTGTTAGTTTTTAGGTTTAAAAAATTAGATTAATCGGCAGTTTCTTATTGGAATTTTCAGTTGTGGACCCTGCATGTTATTTATATGCCTTGTTTAAAGTGATAAAGAAGCCCCAAGATTATCTGAGAGTGGTTTTCAATTTTTGGTATGCATTTTAATCACAAGATTTTGGATTCCATCTGGTTTGAGCGTAAGTGGCTGTAAGTTTGTTCACGTGTTGCCTTCTCTGTGTGAGAAGTTTGCCAAAAACAACTCTTTTTACTCTTTTTGGAGTAGTTTGACTAATTTTCTAAGCTTGACTCATTTCAATTTGTACAGTGATTTGCTTATAAGAGTTGAGTGAGTTTCTAATATGTTTATTTACTTCGCAAAATAATATGTTCTGCTAACTCTTTTTGATTCATTTTTGATATTCTTATTCATACTTTTCTTGTCATCGATAAAATCTAGCTTATCATCTAGTTTTAGAAATTTTCACCGTGTTATGACTGCTTCTTGATTTCATGGAAACATGGTGACTGAATTATCCTAACAATTATGTACTGGGATCTTAAGTTATATTGGGACATTTTGAGCTGCTTGTATTCACGAGAGTCTTATTTTTATATTAATCTTTTTGCAAATTTATTAGCTTGGATGAATAATTTTTTCATTTTTTATTTTTAATTTAACTGCTGTTCAGGCTTGGAAGCTCCTCGAAATAGCTTGGAACTGCAATTAGAAACTTCTAAGAGCTATAGTGTTGTAGGAGATGCGCCGGTAATTTTTTTAATACATTATCTTGGTTCTAACATATAAAGTTGTTCTAATTTTCTTGAAATGAGGGTCATCTGTGAAAGTGTGGCTTTTGTGATATGCATAACATGGTGCATTTGAGACTGGACTGTTGGTTGAAAAGGACTACTTTTAGACTTCATATCTTTTGAGTATCAGGGGTAACACTCTCTCTTGGTTTGGCTTTGATCTTTATTGCATATTTGTGGAGCTTTTTGACAGAATATTTGATCATCTTTAAGAATGTCATGCCATTCTTGTGGGTGAAAGAATGACTTATGACCTACTTTAGAGGCTTAGACTCCCATATTTGTATTATCTTTCCATGTAGTAGTTGCTTAATCTAAACCTGTATCTCCTTCTGAAAATTGCCAAGACCTTCCACAAAGTCAACGTTTCAGATGTCATGACTATAGTGATGTAGTTGATATGGTTCAAGATGCGTATGAGCAATGTGATAAAGATCATAGCTCAATTTCAAGTTATGTAATCCAGATTTTTATTACCCTTTCTTTCTTATTTAGCTTTCACTGGGTGCTTCTTGCAATTGACATAGTACGACGCACGATATATTATCTGGATCCTAAGGGGAATAATCCTACTGATGAGTTGATGCAAATTGTTAATCAGTTAAGTTATAGTTGTTTTCTCTTTATTTTAACATTGGGTTTATTGTTGCATTATTTATATGATATCCAATTATAATTTTTTGTAGGGGAATTAGAGTGTATCAATCTTTACATTCTAATAATAAGAGCGGTAGTGTGACTTGGGTATCTGTGAAGGTACAAAGTTATGATATATATATATATTTTTGTGATATGCAACAATGAGAATATTTAGAATATGTCTAAATGAACTAATATTGATATGATAATTCTTTTTTATAGTGTCCAATGCAGCCTGGAAGTTTTGAATGCGGTTATTATGTGATGAAATACATGCAGCAAATTGTGCTGATGGGTTTTAATTTGGTGGGTTAATTTGTTTTATTTGTGAGTTTTGCTAGTGGGTAAGATTGCTTTGAGACTTGAAAGTTAAAACAATCATGATGTAAAATATTCTATTAACAGTGTCTCGATGTTCTCTATGTCAGACATGAACTTGGAGATAGTTTTTTACCTGATGAAGTTTTGCCATGTTCTGATTGATACTTGTTGAAACCTTTGGGGGATATGGCACCTGTCATCTGATGTGCTTTGAGGTGCAGCATGAATGCTATGGAAGCAGTATTTGATATATTGAGATCTAACATGTTTATCTCATCTATTTTTATGGCAATTACCTGGAATGTTACATTCTAGTACATTTTGAGCTTTGAACTTTTAGTTTCCAGGAATTCCATAATGAACAACTATCTTGTCATCTTGATTTGCTTCCTGCATTTGGAAACAGTATTAGATCATGTCATCTGATAAACTTGTTATTATGGATGCCATTTGGTTTTTTATATGCATGCTCTTAGGTTGTTGGTATGGTTATTGTCAATAAGTGCTTTATGTGACAAAAATTAGATTAGGGTTATATTTTGTATTTTTATTTGGATGTATTTAATGTTTTTATTTATGAAGATATCGATTTTTTTTGGAAGTCTATCTAATTCTTAACATTTGGTTTATAATTTCAGATTTTGTGCCAGATATCATATTGTTGGGGGATTGTTGCAGGCTTCTCAACAAGTATCATGAATTTTGGTGGGGGCATGACATTTTGATGGGACTTTAAGAGTAGTTTTTGAAATATATATATGTTAATTTAAAGATTGTCTATGGAGTTTTTGTATTCATCATGTGATACTGTTGAATTGATTAATACGATTAATCTATTATATTGCGAATTTTATATAAATGTAATTTTTTAGTTTTTTATTTCATTGAGTTGGTATATATATATATATATCTATATATATATATATATATATATATATATATATATATCTATATATATATATATATTTTATGATTAATTTAATTACAAAAAATAAGAAATATAATTGTGAAATAATACGATTTTTAAATTTTAAAGATATTGACGGATATTGATACTATAGTAACAATAATTACTGACACTAAAAATCAAATATATGCGATATACTGATACTGCAGTAACAAAATTTACTGACACTATAGTATCACTAAATACTGATGATATAGTGTCAATAATTACTGACACTAAAATAGTGTGAGAGATTACTGATACCATAGTGTCAATAATTTTCTGATACTACAGTATTAACGTTTACTGACACTAAGAATCACTGACACTAGAAACTAGTGTCAGTGATTTCTGGCTGCGGCAACACTGACACATTTATATAGTGTCAGTAAAACCCTTTACTGACACTAATTTAGTATCAGTAAAAGCCTTTTTTCTTGTAGTGTGGAGATCCTATGTTATGATGATATTTTCAGTTTAGATTTTTCCTTGTATTTGGAGGATTAGTCCATATTACAGGGGAAACTCTGCCAGTTTCAAGTCTCCGTCTCACCCCTACCCTACCTAAGGGGACGGGTGTGACAGCTCTGCTCTGCCACTTCTCTGCCACTGCACAGCTCTATGGCGGCTGAAAGGAGGCTACTTCCAATGAGAACCGTTGTTTTTCCCACAATCATCATTAGCCTTCTAGAAACTTATCCTTTCAACTATGACATATGTCACGACTTCAACACAGGTTGACATGTGATCCCAGCTTCAATCATTGAGTCGGAAAGCCGAGGCGAATGATGCTTGGTCAAACTTCCTGACTTCTTTTACCTGGTCGGGTTGTAACACATGGACCCCCTCGGGTTGGCTTCCACAAATAATCAAATGAACCCAAAGCCAAATCTAACACTTCTTCTCTAAGTCGAGTCGTTATCCCAATTTCATCACCGACATGTTCTGCCATCGGGAAGACTCATCCGTTCAATAGGGTCGGGCCCCTCTGTCTAACTTCAACCTCTCTGAGCCCTTGACCCTTTATCATCTTCTCTTGGCCATGTACAAATCCATTTTTACTCCTCCTCAGTATTTGAACTTTTTCGGGATGAAAAATCATCTTCAACTTTTATAGTGAATATATATGTACGATTATAATTTTCTTACACAAATGTATATTTAAGTTTCATGCAATAGGTTTATTTTTCAATATTTTAACAAAATAATACCTTCTATCATTTAGGTTTTGGTCATTTTTTTGTTCTTTGACTTGTACTCTTTATTTTTATTAATATATAACTCTAGATGGAGTCTGATTAACACATGATTAGATTTAATTTTGGATACAATTTAATTAGGATGTTTGATTTTACTTTAATGTTGGCTTATCGATGACTGTATTTATTTTTTTATTTTTTAAAAAGCATGCAATAGGTATTATTATGTCTTTTCTGAAATGGACTGTTGTCGAAATATGTCATTTCTTTCTTCTTTTTCTTCTTTTTCTTCTTTTTCTTTTTTTATTTTTTATAATATAGTATACTATGAATTGATTTTTAGTATCACAAATTTGTCAATGCATGTGTTCATATATAATATTGTGAACCCTGGAGGCCTCTTGTACGTAAATGTAACCTAGGCTAAGCTGGTGCCTCGAGTGCATGTAGCTAGGTTTATTTATTTATTTTTGTGAATAATGAAAATGAGCGAAATTCCTTAATTTTAATGAAACTAACCAAAAAAATTTAGTATTCTAAAATTAAGAGAAATTTCATAATATTTTATCATAAAAACAAAAATATTTATAACGAAACCCCTATAGAGGGGTTTTATTTAATTTCAAAACATTAAAAAAGTTTTGTTTAATTTCACTAAACATCAAGTGGTTTTTCTATTTTTTTTTCTTGTTGTTAGTTCCAGTTTTATTGGCTTATATCCGTGACAAAACAAGTTCAATTGAGTTGTAATCTTTCATGAAGATCTTTGTGCAATTGGACTGGTTCTGGCTGCTGTGCATCATACATGCGTTCGTGGTGCGTTCGTTGCAGTGTTCGAACGATTGATGTTAGTGCTGCATTCGTTTGTGGGTTCGAACGTGTGGCGTTAGTGGCACGTTCTTTATTGGGTTCGAACGGGAGCATTCCAGAGAACAAACGTTCGAGGCACGTTCTTGTGGGGTTCGAACGGGAGCATTCCAGAGAGCTCACGTTCGTTGTGCGTTCGATTGACGTTCGAACGAGTCTTCACAGAAAGGGCGCGTTCGTGTAGCGTTCTAGTAAGCGTTCGAACGCGACTGCGATCTGCAAAACCCTAGGTTTTCACCCTACCTATAAATATAACCCTTAGCCGCCATTCTCATCAGTTGAAGCATATTTCCCTTGAGCCAAATACTCTCAAAGCTTTCAACTCTCTTTGATTTCACCTTGAAGACTCTTTGAATCTCATGTCTTCTTTGTTAATGGTGAAATTCATTCTTTGATAAACCTTCAACACAACTTAACCCAAATTCCCTAATCCTTTAGAGTTCTTTAAGAGGAAGTTTGGTAGTCGGAGTTCCGGCGTCATTGGTGATATAATCTACTCAGAGACTTCAGAGGTTCTGAAGAAAACCGTGGGTCGCGGGCTTGAGGAGTTGCCTTGAGTTCTTGCAGTATAGAGGTACTTGAGTCGGTGGAGTTGCCACCATAGGTCTTGACCATCGCTGTAAGTTTTTCTCGATATAGTGGATTCGGGTGGTAGCCTATACCCGGAGTGGTTTTTTTACTCGGAAGAGTTTTCCACTTCGTCACCAAAATCATTGTGTTGAATTTTGTGTGATTGATTTTATTTGCTGCTTAATTATTGTTATTGTTTTTACATTTGCATCTTATTATTTTTAGTTGGTTGATTTGTTAAATTGCCTGTTGCAATTCCATAGTAGCAGTAACAGGACTTGTCCTGCTTATTGTATTTAAATTCCGCATGGGGTCAGAACTTAGGATAACCCCGAATTTTCAATTGTATCAGAGCCTGAACTCGATCCTTGACCCTTTAGCTATGGAGCCTAGTCAACCCTTAAATTGTGATACACTCACATATCGTGATTTGGCCTTGTTTACAAAGAAGTTTAAGAAATTTCTTAAACTTAAGAAGAGTGGCCATAGCAGTGATAGGGATATGGAGAAAAAGCCTAGAGAGATAAGCATAGCATGATAGAGTCTAGAGGGGATAGGGATAATAGATCCCGAGGTGTCCAGTGCCATGAATGTGAAGGATATGGGCACGTTATATTTGAGTGTCCCACATACCTTAGGGATAAAGACAAGAAAGTCATGACAGCCTCTCTTAGTGATTCTGAAGGTGATGACTCTCCTAAAGGCAATTATATTGCTTTTACTGCTAGTGTTCCTGATGAGAGAGAGATAGTTATTAATGATGTTGATTCAGAAGTCTCTCTTGATGAGTCTGTTGATGAGGAAAGTCTTCAAGTAGCTTATGTTGAACTGTTTATGAGAGTTTAGCTATTAAGAAGACTAATATAGAGGTCAATAAAAGGCTGTGAAAGCTGTAGAGCTAGAAAAGAATGAAGCTCAAGCAAAATTTGAGCATAGCCTTTTGATGGTAGATGACCTAGAGGAGAGGAACAGATGCCTAATTAATAGGGTCCAAATATTAGAAACTGAACTTGAAGATACTAGAACCCAGTTGTCTGTATTTTCTAGTGGAAATAAGAAAGTGGATCGTATGTTAGGTATTAATTTTGAGCCTAACTGTGATAAGGCGTCTTCTTCCAAAGCTGTGCTTGTAGCAGCTAAACGTGACTTAGGTAAGAAACCTGTTGAGAGTAGTCATGTTTTTCCTCATGTTATTCCTCATCTGTTTCCCAACCTCAATCTAGAGGTATTGTGGGTAAACCTCGCTCTCATCCGAGGTTTGTGCCTGTGTGCCATCATTGTGGCAAGGCCGGACACATTAGGCCTAAGTGCTTCATACTTCACAAGCAAAAGAAGAGGCCTAAAAAGGTGTCACCTAGATTTGACTCTTCAAATCTAGCTTCTCAAGTTTCTGCACTAACAAACAGAAAAATTTCTTAGTGAGAAACTTAATTTGTTGACTAGGAATTCTCAAGTGGATGAGATTCCTAGAAAGGTTTGGGTAAGGAAGCAAGATGATTTCCCATCTACTTCTGCATGTCCTGATGGACATGATGAGAGTGCACTTCGGTGTAACTCTGCTTAAAAGATGCATTTTTATTTTCCCATTGCATGTGTGTGTGCGTGTGTTTTATGTTTTTGCACGTTTCTTTTGTTTTCACAGCATATGGGTGTGTGTGTGTCTTGTTTTTGTTATATGTCCCTTGGTATATAGGATGGAAACCCGGACATAAATTTCATAGCCGATTCCGAATGGACGGTAGTATGATCTGCACTCGGGATACAACTCCACGTACCATTGGATGTTTTGCAAGCCTATTTATGTCTTTATTTTTATTTTGTTAAAATCTGAAAAATACAAAAAAAAATAGAAAATGAAAAAGACAATATTTTTATGGCTTGTTAGAGCATGAATAGCATGTGCATGTGATCCTGGTATGTAGGATATATGATTATGCATGTATGATATGCTGTTATTTTTCTTGATACTCTATATGCATGAGTGTGTGTGATAAAAACCTTTGGTATATCCTGTGCTTGCACCTACACATACACGTTTTTATTTTGTCAAGGCTTGGTCGCATGTATGAGTTTTTGGAATAGCAATCTAATTTCTATCATGCTTTGTTTGCTTAATAGTGTGACCTTTGACTAGATGACCTTGCTATCCCCTTGTAAAAGCAAAAAGAAATTAATTTTAAAAAAAAAATGATGATGAGACTCAAGTGCAAAAGAGCCAAAATGGCCAAATTCAAAAGATAAGGGCAAAAACCCTTCACTCGAAGGAGTTATTATATATGAGCTCATGATATTTCTGGGGTAAATATTATAACATGCAACCAATGTTGCTTATATTCAGGTCCTAGTGGTGCTGGGTTTCAACATCTATTTTGTGGACTTGGTTTGTTTAGAGATGGATTTCTTTGGCTGTGTCCAGCTCATAAAATAAGGTCTTAAGCCTTGATTTGTTGTGCACTTTATTTTTCACGCAAGTGATTTATATGCTTTGGTGTTTATGTCATATGCATAAGTGTTGTATTTAGCCACTTTTAAAATGTTGCATATTGTTTCATGTCACAAACAGCTGAATACTGACTGGGTATCATTGTGTCAGCTTTACATGCTGTTTCAGTCAGTTTTTGACAGGATTTTTATTTATCTCAGTATGTGCCTGTGTGTGCTTCATGCTATTGCATTTTTTTTTTTCCTTCTTGTGCACCTTTCTGAGTTTTGGTTTGCTTCCCGTGTGTTATTTTGCTAACTATATGTGCCTGTTAGTGAGGGGGAGTAATTCCTGTTTGTTTATGCTCTTGCATGTGTTGTCTCATGTTCTCCTGTTATTTTTCCTGTTTCTTTTACCCTTTGTCATTTCGTGACAAAAAGGGGGAGAGTAATATATTAAGGGGGAGAGCCTTAATATATAGGAGGGAGTCGTAGAATATCCTTTAGATATCTCCGTTTTAAGGGGAGTTAAGATTAAGGGGGAGAGGGATTTCTACTTGTACATGCATGAGATTTTTACCTGCTTTATGTTTTACTTGATTATCCCAATGTTTTTCACACGGTATATTGTTGTTTGTGGATGTTTCAGGTAGCAGGTATGTTGCTGCGGTGGCATTACTTTCAAGACTACTTTGTTAGGTGTTAGATCGAGTCCATTTGTAATAAGTCACTGTTTTGATGGTTGACAGTTGACTATTTGCTTTTTGGGTCTATTATCGTAGTCTTTGTATTAGGTAGTGTTTTGTCACGGAATGCCAAAGGGGGAGATTGTTAGTTCCAGTTTTATTGGCTTATATCCGTGACAAAACAAGTTCAATTGAGTTGTAATCTTTCATGAAGATCTTTGTGCAATTGGACTGGTTTCTGGCTGCTGTGCATCAGACATGCGTTCGTGGTGCGTTCGTTGCAGTGTTCGAACGATTGGCGTTAGTGCTGCGTTCGTTTGTGGGTTCGAACGTGTGGCGTTAGTGGCACGTTCTTTATTGGGTTCGAACGGGAGCATTCCAGAGAGCAAACGTTCGAGGCACGTTCTTGTGGGGTTCGAACGGGAGCATTCCAGAGAGCTCACGTTCGTTGTGCGTTCGATTGACGTTCGAACGAGTCTTCACAGAAAGGGCGCGTTCGTGTAGCGTTCTAGTAAGCGTTCGAACGCGACTGCGATCTGAACGCGTTTTTGGCCTGCAAAACCCTAGGTTTTCACCCTACCTATAAATATAACCCTTAGCCGCCATTCTCATCAGTTGAAGCATATTTCCCTTGAGCCAAATACTCTCAAAGCTTTCAACTCTCTTTGATTTCACCTTGAAGACTCTTTGAATCTCATGTCTTCTTTGTTAATGGTGAAATCCATTCTTTGATAAACCTTCAACACAACTTAACCCAAATTCCCTAATCCTTTAGAGTTCTTTAGGAGGAAGTTTGGTAGTCGGAGTTCCGGCGTCATTGGTGATATAATCTACTCAGAGACTTCAGAGGTTCTGAAGAAAACCGTGGGTCGCGGGCTTGAGGAGTTGCCTTGAGTTCTTGCAGTATAGAGGTACTTGAGTCGGTGGAGTTGCCACCATAGGTCTTGACCATCGCTGTAAGTTTTTCTCGATATAGTGGATTCGGGTGGTAGCCTATACCCGGAGTGGTTTTTTTACTCGGAAGAGTTTTCCACTTCGTCACCAAAATCATTGTGTTGAATTTTGTGTGATTGATTTTATTTGCTGCTTAATTATTGTTATTGTTTTTACATTTGCAGCTTATTATTTTTAGTTGGTTGATTTGTTAAATTGTCTGTTGCAATTTCATAGTAGCAGTAACAGGACTTATCCTGCTTATTGTATTTAAATTCCGCATAGGGTCAGAACTTAGGATAACCCCGAATTTTCACTTGTGAATACCAACAATAATGTTTTGCTTTTTTCAGTTCTGATATCAAACTAATTAAACTACATTTTTAACTTCTGACTGTGAATAAGAAACTACATTTTCAACTTTTACACTTGCAACATTTTCTGGGCAGCCGCGTTGATCTTTTTACTATTATTTTAAAAAGAAAACTATTCTTTCAATGTGAAACTTTTTCTTGCTCAAAGCACCCATTTTTTTTAAAAAAAAAAAAAAATTTAAACAACAATATATAAAGAACTAGGGAAGGTTTGATCTGTGATAATTATCCAACCGGAAATTTTGAATAGAAATTGTTACCTAATTAGAAGTAATTTTTTTTTTTTTTTATAATCGAGATGTCCTGACCAACTTACGTACACGTCAAAGTAACTAAAGTTTTGATGAGGCACGGTTGTTTAAATTGATGACAAATTCATTAATATGTTAGATTTTGGTGAAATTTACTAACAAGAGAATTCAATCCGTGAAAAACGTGACCAAATTTGATGAAATGGTTACGGTCCTATCCTGCAACTTGATTTTCTATTTTTCTTTCTGACATAGAACAGGAAGATATATATTGATCGATTTAAGAAAAAAAAATTGTAATTTTGTTGTTCATAATTTTCCGTAATTTGTAATCATCAAATTATTGGTTATTCAATTATTGTCATGGACAAATTCTTATGCGGAAAAGTCATCTGATGACGGAGCATAAGAAAAATATTCTACCAAATACAGATATTTCACTTCCATTATAATATTCAATAATGATATTACTAATTTATAATATTGACAATGAACGTTATAATGTTATGTTTGGAAGGATTCGAATATTTTAAAAACTTCTGGCCATTGAGTCTTTTTTATACAAACAACATAAATTCAAATAATAATATAGCACTCTGTATGTGGGCTTGGCAAGTTTTTTTCGGTGGCAATCATTTGTCAACTCTAAGGGATCGTCTCTGGTTCACTTTCAAGTTTAAAGTTTGAATCTCATTAGAAACATTTCATCGGGATCATGTCCCCTGGTGTAAAAAGTCATCATAATTTGTGTTGGGAAACTTCTGAGAGCACGGAACAAAAATTTCGAAGATTAATCGAGGTGCGTGTAAGTTGATTCGTACACCCCGATTATCAAAAAAAAAAAAAAAAATCAGTTGAGATGTTAGTGCTTGTTTTGATGATACTCTCGTAGTAGAGATATGCATATATATATATATATATATATATATATATATATGCGCTTGATAAAAATTTGACAAAATGATAAAATATAACATTAGAGCTTAAAAACCGAAGTGCTATTATTATTATTATTTTTATTTTTATACATGAAAAATTTTAAAGATGAATAAATTATAGGTCAACTTAAACGTAATATAATTATGTAATAAGAAATTAGAATAACAATCAAACCTATCCACAAGTAGCCCAACTTGTTTGACAACCAGATTACGAAACATCATATAGCAATTAACAAAAGTCCAATTGAATTAAAATATGGAAAAATATCAAACATATGACTCTACACACGTGTGATAATTATCGGATAATGATTTAAGCAGGGATAGATATACTCCTTAAACACAGAATAAGTATATAAAATTTGTTTTAAGTTAATTAGATCAATAATAAAAGTTAAGTTATTTAAATATATTAAAATTTTAATATAAAATAATAATTTTATTGTAATTATATATTGAATGATGTAATCGAATCTTAATTGTGTTTTACTATCCAAATTAAAAAAAAATAAATAAATAAAGGGCAGCCGCAAAAAATGCCCTCAATAAACAAAACAAAAAGGGCTCGCTCGCTAGATTGGAATTGTCAAAAACACAGCATTGCTTACTATTTCTTCAGCTTAGTTCCTTTTTTGTATTATTTGTCAACGGTCAGGATCGCAGGCTCTTTGGATATATACCCAGATCTTCTCCCATGATCTAACTTTCAATATCATCAATTACCCTATCTATATATCTTCATACTGACACCATGAGCTCTTCAAAGTTCCATGATGATTTTGATCATCATCAATCTCCAATAAGCAACATGATCAGAGAGATCAACGGCCCTCGTCCATCTCCTTTGAAGATCAACAAAGATTCTCATGACATTCAAAAGCAGCAGCAGCAAAAGCAACCGCCGGTTATCATTTACACTCATTCACCAAAGGTAATTCATACACAGCCTAAGGATTTCATGGCTTTGGTGCAAAAACTCACAGGACTTCCAGGCTCTACTCATCATCATGAAACTGCACCAACAACAACAACATGCACAAGCTCAAGAAACTAAATAAACAAAATATATAGGTTCAATGGTTTCTTGTTTTTTGTGTATTTGTATTTAATTTCAGTATTAGGGAGATCCAAAAGCGTTTATCAAAAATGTGAATTAATTATGTACTGATTCAATTCATTCTTTGTCAATCCAATGGAAATTAGGTTATTTTGTTTTGAATATTGCATGGTAGTAGCTAGCTAGATCTATTTTCTGTGTATATTTATTTCTTTTCTTCTTTCTCGAGTCTTTGTTTGATTCTTGAGATTGGAAGAATGATCTTTAGAGCTTATACTTCTGAATTAGTCAATGAGCAAGACAATTTTATAAGATTGCGGCCAAATTCAGGCCATTATTTATAAGATAATTGTATCAATTTCATTATCTCTTCACCAGCCCTACCTTTGACAGTTCAACCGTTAACATACAGCATTCTGATAAGGGCAATATATAGAAACTAAACGAAATTAAAGTATCATAAAATCAACATCAAAATGATATTATTTTTGTTTTTTATTTTTATTTATTTTTATTTTTATTTACCATCAAAACAACCTTATTTTGATTAAAAAAAAAAAAAAAATTGTCTCATTTTCATTTTATGATGTCCCTCTTGTAAACAAAAACTCCATACCGTGAAACTCTAATAATGTATGTGTGTATAAACAAAAGCATTTCCAATTATGTATGGTCGATTATATGGCTATTTAAATCTCATTATATTCTATCCGAAATTATTGTCTCATTAAGTTTAATAAAATAGAATTCTCTTTATGATTCTATCCATATCAATTTAAAATCTTCTTCAAATCCGCTTGACAAATTAAATGGAAATATCATTTATTCTTATTTTCTCACTTATGTACTTAAAGATATATATTATTTATGCCTAAAGTATTGTTGATGACTGTTTTTTGTTCGAAGGCCAATATGAGAAGTTAAACCCTCGAACAAGCCTCACTCAAACAGTGAATTTGTTTGGTTAGTAGGAAACCAAAGCAAATTTAGCAAGCTGACAAGAAAAACACAAAAACAATGATTTACGTGGTTTGGTGGAGAGTGACTCCAATCTACGTCCAGAGGAGAAATTGTGTGTATTTTATTATTTGTTCGGGGTCAAGACCGATCCGAATTACAAATGTGGAAGGGGGGAAGAGAGATACAAGAATATAAAAAATAAGCACCTCGAGTCTTACAACAAGCCTGAAACAAATCTCTCAGGTGGTCGGATGCTGATATATTTTTTCTCTCTCTATCACTAACTCTTCAACTCTCAGCTTCTCTCTAAAGGGTGAGATGTAAATTTTATTAACCATTGAATCTGAGACTTCAACCCCTTTATTTAGGATCTCAAATCCACTATTCCACCAACTCATGATGTCAGTCATTGTCACAAGGCCATCATCGCCCCCATGCTGCTTTCCTCAACCACTCAACAAATAGAAGTACTGCCACTGGGTTCAACTACTCATGTCAGCAGAAACTCATCATTACAACCTCTTAACCACTACTACACATAGACCCGGCCACCGGTCTAGTTCGATTCCGAATCGGAATCGAACTGGCCGATTCCTGGTTCCACGAGTGTGGAACCAGAATCGGAATCGAACAGTTCAGTTCATGTTCCGGTTTCAGTTATATTCGGTGAGATTGAAAATTTAATTTAAAATTATGAATTTGCATTTATATAATAAACTTATATAAAATTACAAATAAAATTCTTGTCTAAAAAATTAAAAATAAAATTATTAAATTAAAGAGCTTGAACTTAAATTTTTAAAAACTTAAGTTGCCTACGTATCCTCCAGGGGTGAGAGGAATCAAAGCTCATGTAGTTCCATTATAATTTTAAGATATTTCCCCATTGTAATTTTACAATTCTTTAATTATCAATCATCATTATTAGTGTCTGTTGATCCTTAGCTCCAGTTCTGTCTGTACTTACAGATGCATTGTCGAACAAGTCTTCAAATTCATTGGGGACATCTTCTTGTTGCCTCAGATAAGCTCGAGTCCAATCATCTATACATGTTGTTGCTTCTATAGTGCTTGGATGTAATGAAGACCGTCTAACTTACAATATATTGCCTCCTATGTTGAAGGCTTTCTCAACCGCAATGGTGGAAACATGTGCTGTCAATATCTCTTTAACAATAATTGATAATACGGGATATACATTTTCATGTCGGTTCCACCATTCAAGAATTTGAAAATTTTTACTAACTAAACTTTCAGTTGAAAACTCGAAATTTATAGATAAATATTTTGTGCAGTATGTTGTTCATCAAAAACTCTAAATGCAATAAGTAATTTTTGCATGGTCCATGATGAATCAATCCAATTACAAGTCACACCCATGTATGCATGTGTTCACCAATTGTCACTCCAAATATTAGAAAAAATAGAAAGATGACTTTAAATATATTTAAATATTTCATTTAAAATAATTTTACCATCTTTGTATAATTTAAAATTTTGAAATTTTGTTGTATTTCGAGTGATTCTACAAGCAGCAGGATTTAAAGCATTTTGAACGTAATTAATAAAAGTAAGTTTTTCACCAAAATTTAAAGGAAAATGTCCATACAAGTTAATTTAGCAAATTCTTCTATATTTTTAGCATCAGAATATTTAATTAAATCTAAAGAACTCGTACCTCTACTAGATGATACGTACCTGACCATTTGAGTTTGTTTCGTATCAAGTCCAAGCTCAACGGCATGATGTCTTTCCAAGTACTTGTGTATATTACTGTATCCACCAGTTAATTTATAAGAAACCCCACAATGGTTCCATACTGCTCTTGGACCTTAATTTGCAGTATCGATTAAATGAAAAAGAATTTTGAAAACATCCGAGGAACAAGACTTAACTTCTCTTCTCCGTGAACCAATACTAGGGCCGCTCTTTTAGGTTGGCACATTTGACATTGTGTTCTCAGATGAGCTTGCCATTTGTTGTTTAAGAAATTTTATGGAATTAGAGACTTGAGAATGATAAATTGTAATTGTAGATGAGAGAAATTGAGAATGATATAATTGTAGGAATTGAGAGAATTGAGAAGTGAGAATTTTATGTGTTGAAATAATGAAAAAGACCCATATTTAAACATTTTAAGAATATTTTTATGATACCTAAAATTAGCTATTTTATTAATGTTATTAGGGGTTATTTGGGAAACCAGATTTTTTTTTTATTTTTTTTTAAAATTGGGGCAGGGAGCCATTGGGCTGGACTCAAAGGCTAGTAGACCTTGGGGATGGTTGGAACCCTAGAGTTCCAACCGGAACCAAACGGTTCAGATTGGAACCGCTAGAACCGTTTGGTTCCAACGATTCCTACCGATTCGATTGGGATAAGAACTCTAACCGAACCGGTTAATTTCGGTTCCAGTTCCTTCGGTTCTGGTTCGGAACCGGAACCTTTGCTATGATTCAACCACTCTAGCACTGTTTCGTCTTATGAATAGCTGGCAGCCTTCTTCCATTGCGAGTCGTTGATCAACTTCTATCATTATTATCATTCTAGAAGCCCAAACTCCCAGATATGGCATACATTATGTGACCTAGTCCTCCAGAAGCCCACCTTCTCACTTAAGACATATTTCATATGACTTAAATATAGATTGGCTCCAAATGAAGTTAATTCATAACTTAGTTTTCTCTTCGTCACTTTTATAATAATTATCACTTACTGATGAACTAACTCGATCTGTTGATGTGTAGCTAGCGTACCTTATGTCCACCAATATAGATTTGTTTTCAAGCACTCTTGCAGAGGGTGGTCAGGCTCAGAGGCTTCAGAGCCAGCTGACATTGAGGGAACATGAGTTGAATAAGAAGCCGAATGATGCTAAAGCTGAGATCGAGTCCTCTATCGTGCTTCAAATATCACAAAGAATGAGAGGGATGTGGCCCGGACTAAGGCTACTTGCAAAACTTAAGAGCTTAAACTGCAACAGGCCAATGGAGTTATGACAGAGACCAAGCTCGAAAGAAAGAAGGCTGAGCTTGAAAAGGCCATGAATGAGAAAAACTAGACGAATGATGACCTGTTTAAGTCATAGGATGAGGTGGTCAGCATTTGGGATGAATTGAACAATACCTGGGATGAGTTGAATAGTCTACAGGCCAAACTCATTGATCGCCTTGAAAACACCAAGGTTGATACCAAGATCAAAGGACTGGAAGAGTCTATTGAGCATATCGGGATGACATATCCCGACCTAGACCTAGACATGCTTCAGAAGGTCCTCAAAGTTGCTAAGACAGAAATGACCTACGAAAAAGGCCTTCAGCACGCCTCATGTAGAAGATGACGCCAAACCTGATCCAACTCCTCTATTTACAGTGCCTCATGTAGTTGAAGATATTTCTGATCCCTCATTGTGTATTGCTGCCTTAGTGAAGATTCCAATGTTGATGT